>WYDI02028723.1:55278-204507 GCA_009867235.2 Psittacus erithacus
ATGAGGCTCAGAAAGTCCTTGGTCAGTGTAAACATTCTAAGCAGTAGCTACAAACATCGGTATTATCAGTACTGTTCCCAGATCGAAAGTCAAAAACACAGCACTGCACCAGCTACTAAGAAGGAGAAAAAATGACTGCTACTGCTGAACCCAGGACAATTGCAAAACAATTTTACATGAAATCAAGATGATCATCTCTCCAAGAGTGATGGTATTTAGATTTATTAGAATGGAATTGGCTTTACTGGAAGCTGGCATAGATACTGGTATTATGTTTTCTTTATTGAGTGAAATGAAGCACTGGTAAGCTCAGAGGGTTTAGTATTAAGGTTTTAAAGATGGAAGGCAACCGAGTCCCATTTTAAATGAAGTTAGAAAGTATAGTAGATAGACAAAACAGAGTTAGGAACCATGTTAGATCAAACACCCTTCCTTTCCCCCCTTGTTACGGGGAAGCTCTTTAAAATCTCTGCACAATTCCAGAAAAACGAGAGCGTGAAGGCAGGACAAACTGTTTCTAACACAGCTTCTTACTAGGCAGGTAGTCTGAACTGAACATTCTTTCCATGATTAAGATTTTAACAACACTGGTTGTTAAGAAGAGATATCATCCTGAAGTGGTCCTGCTTTGCAGGGGCTTTCCATAGGGAGTGGAAGTTCTACAAGCTTTTTTGTGATAACCAAACATTTCTGCACAACTTAGAGCAGAACAATGAGGACAATGAGTAAATGACCTTGAGATAGATGCCTGTGTGTAGTACATAGTTTAACCATTGACAGTTACTACCAAGGAATTGTCTTGAGATCAGAGTAGAAGTTTAGATACAGAAAAAAGGCTAGGTGACACTTGTTCAGATAACCAGGCACTCCATAAAATCCTGCTTCAGTCCCTTTTGTCACCCCTCAATTCCAGGACCAGGATACATAAATTCCAGCTGCACCAGACCACTTCAATGAACTCTCCTCTTTCTGGACCTAGAAATATTCTCCTGATGGTGTTTTCTCATTCAGGTGTTTCCCTCAGAAACACCATTCCTGAAAGCTTTTATGTAGGTCATGCATGAGAGAAAGTTACTGTCCACCTCACTAACTACTGGGATTTACCATAAAATTGAAGTAGTGGTATTGAAGCTGCCACCATTTTTTCACATAAATACCCTAGTGAAAGAGCAAAGACACAGATGGACCTTCAGAGACCATGTCCTGTGAGCAAGTAGTGCACAGTCACAGTACTTCTTGTTATATACCATACCTATAGGTTGTGAGTATTCTAAGTTACTAGCATTAGAGGGATAACCGCTGAGGGAGAGAGGTGTTTGAAGTTCTGTATGTGTCCAAAAATATATAAAATTACATTTCTCATTATCTCAGTAGAGCTCAAACATCAAAGCCTGTAGTTTTCCTTGCAAGTCCAAGCTTTCACCTGGGAGTTGGCTCAGAAAGCTGTCATCCCTTTCTCAGGGTTACAGTTATAGTGCTTGTACAGGTCACATCTAATGTCTCTTTTACTATTTTGCTTATGCCACCTTTTCCATCTTTACCATACAGATCCAGAAACAGTCACAGCTGCAAATTCTTCTCAGCCCAGTGTGCTTTTGTTTTGAATGCTTTCACATGCTTGTGTTTGGTTTTGACCACAATTATTTCAGTTTTGTCAGCTGAAACTGTTTCAGTAATTCTGTTTCTTTCAACTCTTTAAGTACTCAAGTACTTGCACTTTAATGAATATAAAAAAGCACCACTTGGGGCAGAGATAATCCTTTCCCTTTTCACGGTCAGTAAGCCAAGTTGATTTTGTTCTGTTTTCTTTCTGAAATATAAGGCACTGGCCATGATAGCCTTGGCAGGTTAAAAAGCAAAAGGTTCACAGCCATGTGCAGGCATGGGTTTTAAGTTAGGCAGCCTCACAAAATAATGTTGCTTAGTTTTTTGTGTCTTCCCCCATTTGGGGAGGAGACAGTGGTGCTAGAATGCCCTGCCAGCTTCTGAGACACATATAGAACCTTACCATCTTTGACACTTCTACTGATGTGGTTGTTTTCATCCACAAAATTTATTTAACTTCTGCTATCATACATTGAAACATTGCCATATAGTTAATCTGAACATCTAGAAACGCGCGTGGTCTTTTGGGCTTCATAAATTAGGTGTCCAACGACATAAGCCTTTGAAAGCGAGCAGAGTGGTAAGCATCCTCAGAAAATGCCTAATGCATACTGACAACAGTGAACACTATTTCGATTAAAAACCTGGATGCTGGTGAAGACTTGCGGGCAACAACTTCCTGTATGTGGAAAAGTAATGTAAAGTTTCTAATTTGTGCGTTCACTGGTTGAGCCTAGAAGCAGTTAGCATATTGCACAAATACCTTTGTGCAATAACCCATGCAGTGAGTCCCCCTAATCCAGAAAAGGTTTCAGCTTTCCTGTTCAGCTTTATTGAGTTTTTCACTCTTAATGAAGAAATTGTTGTTCTTAATATAAAAAGTCTTTCTTAAAATGAATCATCAGTTACAGTTGGATATGGAAAGGCATGGCATTGAAAGGATTGATAAGGAGGGGGAGGAAAGCTTTGGCTCAACAGAGGAGATTGAGAGGCTAATGAAAATCAGAAGTTGAAATTATAGGTTTGCAGGGTGAATCTTGAATTTTTTTGCCTTAAGCATCAGGTTGCTTGTAACTCCAAACTTTCTATCCATGCAGATGTCTCAATTATGTCAGACTGATAGCCCTTCCATACACACAGATCAATTTTAACATCTCTATTTAGAAGAATAGTAATATTACCTTGTTACTTTAGATCTGGTTTGACATATAATCAATAGTAAAGGTATTGCTGAACTTGGCTGCTGCAATGATCCATCTTCACTAGATCGACAGTGGGCTCCATTCCCAATTCCATTAAGGAGATTAAATTGGCTTTGACTAGCCCCCATTTGGATAGTGGGAACAAGCAAAGAAGGTGTAGCTATTTACAGTATTAGAAATCTAGCTGCAGTTGGCTCTTGGGGTGAGGCTTTCTCTGAAGGGGAATACCTTGATGATGATGAGACTCCGTACACTGAAGTATTCTGGGTGATGTAAAGCTACTTGTCGTTTTCGCAGTCTCTGAATGCTTGCCAGCTTTTGCTGTGATGTTATAAATGCATTCAAGTTTCAGAACCAGAGATACTTTAGTGCAGAAATAAATGTTTTGCAGGACCGTAGGGCTCTGACTCAGAAGACCCGGCAGTTCACAGAAGTAGTGGTTTAAGGTAGTGGCTTGGCTCTTCTATCAGATGCCACAGTTCTTCCAGCAGAGATGGCAGAATGGACAGTGTGTCTTTCTCAGTTGTGGCGTTTCAGAGATTGGTTTATTGACTTACATCACTGGTGGTTTTCATTTATTTTGATACCCCAGGCTCTTAGTGGCAAGTTCTAACGTGTCTGGCTCATAAACCATGTAGGATTATGGTGCAGCAGCTGAACTAGTCATTATTTTCAGCATAATCTCTTTAGTTGCTACTAAATACAGCTAATACTGGTTGTGAATCAGAGGCTGTGTGCTACCAGTTCCTGGACTCAGGAGTGTGATAACGCTAGTGATACTGTGGTGTCTCAGCTGCAGGGGTGGGTTGGAACAGGGAGGCACTAGAACTACGTCTCAGTGCTCAGACGATCTAGTATGCTCAATAGGTAAAATCAAAAGATTTAAAGACTGCCCTTCAGTGGATCATTGAACCAATTTGATTAAGACCCATTGATTTTTGTGGCCAACAGGATGCAATGGAGTGATGAACAGAGCTGTGTCATGTAGCATAAGTGATTCATTTCTATGTCACTGCTAAATGGCCTCAGACATTGCACCACAGTGTGGCGGGGGGGGGCTATATTTATAACTGTAGTTATAAAATGTGTTTATAACTGCTGGACATTCTGAAGCTGAAAATAAAGCAGTCATTCTCCTTTGGTAGGTATTAGAGATGGTGCAGTTGCAGTTCAGAGCTGGATATTTCTGAAGCTGAATTAAATTATATTGAACTATTGAATATGATACGATGGGACACGAAAGAGGAGAAAAGGGTCATGTAGGGTCACCTTGATAAGAGGAGCTCAACTTCAGATGAGTTTAGGGTGTCTGTGGGTGTTTATGTGTGCATACAATGGTGAGAGTGGAAGATGGGGGGATGCCATAGAAGCGAGAGTCAAAAACTCGCACCAGAAAAAGCTATGTAGTTGGTTTGTGGAGGGAAGAATGAGTTACCTAACTAATCGGTGACAAGCAAAAGCAGAGAGTATGAGAAAACATTAATGTTATTTTGGGTTTTTTGCAACTTGCAAGTTAGGTTTGTCCAGTTGTTGACTAGGTGTTGCTTTCTAATGTGTTTCTGGTGCTGGAGAGGGGCTAGGTGATCACTTCATGGCAGCTGAAGGCATTTCCCAAATGAAAATACAATACTAGGAGCAGAGCCTGAGCAACACATCTTAACACCGTAGTCTGGCCTCCTTACCATACCGCTGGCACTGACTCAGAGTCACTCATCCAGGATGCCCCTAGCAGCTTCAGAAGCATGCAGGGTATGGGTAAATGTGTTCCTGCCTAGTACTCTTTCCAGAAAAGAGTTAAAAGCAAGGATTGCTTTGCCACTATCCTTGCTACAATCCCTTTACAAAATAGCAGCATACACTTTTAACTGTATTTTATTTTCTCCTTCCTGGGAGGTGGGACACTCTTTTAAAATAAAAACAAAATAGAAAGATTTTTTTAAATCCTGCTGTATTTTTTTGATGGCCCCTGGATACCTTGACTCCCATCAGACTGATGTGAGTGAGGTACTCTGGAAATTGCCATTTGATATCTTTATGATGCCTAACCATCTTCAAAATTAGAGCGCCTGGGACCATGTCTTTCTCTGCCCTGCCATAAGTGTTGTGCAATTGAGAAACCTTTGCTGTCTAGGAGCTATGGGATTTGTTCTGTAGTGAAATGTAAATTGCCAGACAATCTGCATTTTCTGCAACATGTCTCTTCTTCCCCTTGCTTGGTGGGTGCACTTTGGCTTGTAAAACTGAGAAATTAGATCGAGAAAGCATAGAAAGAGGTTCTTGCACTTGACACAACCAAGAAGCATTCAGACATTTACTTCCAGTAGATACAGTGTCGATGTTAGTCTGGGGAGATCCAGAGACTTCTGCAGCTGCTTGATTGGTCTGTGCTCGCAAGAGCAAACAGAACACAACCATATATGTGGAAGGCACATGCAGGGGGTATGTCCAAAACTGGTGATCATTTAAGTCCCATTTTAATTTAATTTAATAATTTGGAATAGCTGTACCTTTTAGGTACAACTTAATAGGATCTGCAGCAAAGATAACTGAAATGAACTTGTTAGGCTGAACTTCACCTGGTTTCTATTGACATCCTTTTGTTATGTTGGAATTTACATTCACCAATCCATTCCCCATGTGGATACTGTTACTGCTATTTGGTAAACTGCACAGTCTTTACGCTCAAGATTCCATGGATTCCAGTGTGCTGTGTGTATGTCTGATAGCTCTTTGTGGTCTTCTAGGATGAAATGGAAATACCTGATGGCCCAGATTGGCCGCATAGAAAGACCTTTTGAAATCACCTTGCTGTATTCAAACTGTGGAGCACAAGAGGTTGGAGTTTTGGCAGTGGGCTCCTTGCAACTCAGGAACTGCTTCAATGGTATGCTGCAATACAGACAGGTTTGGAATAACCAAATGCAGTCAGAAAAGAAAACAGCATCCTCACCAAAATTGAGGAATGTGATCTGGGGACTTGGTCAGATGTGTTTTAAATGAAAGCCGAGTCTCCTCTGGGATTTCTGGCAGTGCTTACCTGTCAAGGGTCACATTTGCATGTTTTATGTATGTGCATGTATATATACTTGCTCCAAAACCAAGGCTGAAGCTCAGAATTACAAAAGTGATTTGAAAGCGATCATCTCTGCTTTTCAGATTTGCTTTGCTTCATCTGTATATGAGAAAACAACAGGGTTTATGTTGCATCCAGCAACAGGGATGGAAAAATGTCTTTGCCTAGATTGTTTTATCATTAATATTTCTTTATTAAATAAACAAGAACAAAAGATATTATATGTCACCAAAAGCCTTTTCCATACTGGAGCTCTGTCTTCCAAATCTATAAAGAAAAGAAGTATTCGTCTGCACTGCATGGAACCTGTTTGCTACTGCCAGGCTGAGAACTTCCGTCTAAAATGAAAATAATTGGAATGCAAATGTTTTCTTCAAAGGACTGAGCCCTCAGCTCAGAAATCCTCGGTTTTGTCTGGCATTTACAGTCCTGTTGTGTGTGTCGTGCAAATGATCCTCAATAGCTGTGCAGAACCTTGCTAATGTCATTTAAGCTTCTTGAAAGTACAAGAGTCTGTCGGCACAGGCAGCCCTGAAGGTTGGAGACATAATCATCTTCACTTCCTGGTTTTCATGTCTTAATGTAATGCTGTTGCCTGGTTTGCAGACACTGTAGAAATAGCTTGGAATGTAATGTAAAAAGCTTCAAATGAAAAAAAGTATATTGGTTTCACAGAGCTGTTTCATAATGTATCATGAGACTGGCTTTGATCATATTAGAGATTTAATTTTATTGCAGTCATTAATCTTTTTATTTATATTACATTTTTAATGTAATGGGGCTTTGACAGTCATGGAGTCTTGAGGGGATGTGTATGGTCTGAAGCACTGTGCTAAACACTCAGTCCCTAAGTAGGCTGACGTGTGTGACATGTGTGCCATGAAGAAATACTTCTTGAATACATGAAGAAATTTCTTCAGTACCATGAAGAAATACTACTTCAGACTGTGTACCTGCGTTGCTGCAGAGATGTCCTTTTCTCTTTCTTTTAGAATTGGTTCCCTAACTTTTGCATGTTTTCCAGAGCAGTAATAATGCCAGTGGAACTTCTGTGCAGAGCTCTGCTAAGGAGAAGCAGGTTCAGAAGATGCAAACATGCAGGTCCATAACAGACCCATGCACATTCACATCCAGAAGACAGGCTGGGAGCATTGAGTCACGCTTTTGGGAAATACCAGACTTAAGATTGTGCTCAGCCTCATTGCTGCGGACTTGTGCAATCAGTCATTTGCTCCTAATAGCTGACTAGACTGACTAGGATGCATGATTAAAGCTCTGCATAGTGAGCCCAACTTGCTGGAGAAGCAGCTATCTTCATGGGCTGGCACAGAAATGTGTCAGCAGCACAAACGTTAGTTAAGCCTGAATCTTAATAGGGCATAGCAATGTGCCTGTCTTGACTGGAGCAAATCTGTGCTTTCAGCAGCAGTGTCATGCAGCATACCACAGCTGCCATGCACGATATCACGATAGGAAACTGCAAGATTCATAACAATAAAACCTCACCAAAACCAAAACAACCAACACACACAAACACCCCCCCAAAAAAGGATAGTGATTATCTAAAGGTAGCACAAACGCAGCAGAAGACAGTGCATGAGAAAGGAGCAATAAATTTGGGCTCCATGAGAGCTGAGGTGACCTACAGGAATGTCATGCTGAGATAGAAACATGCTGAGATAGATACGTGGTAAAGAGCAGAACTGAGTATTGTTTATCACTCAGAGAATACTATCTGAGGTCCTTCATGTGAAGGCTGATACATGTGAAGGGTCATACGCTTCTGCCAATGCATCTCTGGGCTTCTTTCTCTTTTTCCTTTAGATAAAGAAAACCAAGATCTCTCTATATATGACAAAGTCTCCACCTTCCCCTGCCTTCCTGGAGGCTGTGTCAGTCACCTACGAATCTGTGAATTCATCAGTGATTGCCCTGCCAAAGAACAGGAAGGAGTGAGGTGTGGTGAGTATGTGGCATGGCACTTCGTGGGAACCCTCCTCCCTTTAGAAGAAATTTAGAAAGAAATCTCTAGATTAATTCAGTATTTTGCCTTCTTAATTAACTTTGCCTATTTACATTAACTGGATACTAAGATTCACTTTGAAAATCACTCTATATAGAATAAAATGGATTTAGATTGTTTGGCTTGGATTTTTAAATGCTGCGGTAAGAATCTCAATGACCTGCCTTGTGTAGTTGCTGCTACTTCAGAGAAAGGCAAAACCTTATTTACGTGTCTGCAGCTGGGTGAGAAATTCCTTCTGGACCCAAGGCCTGACCCTTTCTTCAGTGGAAGCTGCTGATCATCTTTCTAGTGCCAGCCACCAACATGGTATTAAATCTGTTCCTCCAAGATCCCAGTTCAGAGTTCTTGCACATCATGATGGAGAAAACCCCTGAATCGTTGTATGTGGTGCTAAGAAGCAACATGTAGCTTTGCTGCAAGTACAGTGGCAGAAATCTTCTTGGTTGGCCTTCTTTTAAGTGGACATGGAAAATTTTGTGGTGGCTGCAGTTTCATGTGCAGCAAGGCCTTTCCAAACATATGGCAGTGATTTATGATTCTTTACATTGTGGGAACTGCAGTTTTACACAGTATCTGTTGCAGGACAGAACTGTAAAATCTCCAATATCTTCAGGAGCAAAGTGTTGGCTTTCTGATGGTGACTCTGGAAATAAACAAATGACACCTACTAATATTTTGACATAAAAAACTGCATAGCATAGGTTGGGTAGCTTAGCCACAGTCAGTTTTGATGTTTGCTGCTGTTTGTGTTCTTCCATAATCAAGTTTCTCCTATTTTCCTGCTTTTTTCTATTCATCATTGTAGACAGTCTCCCAGAGGGCTCACATTGCTCTTTTGAAGAGGGTCCATGTGGCTGGACGCTGAATGAAACTGCAGCACCTCCTTGGTCTATTTGGGGTTTTACTGAAGTGATTCAAGATGACTCGTTTGTAGGGTCTACCTTACAAGCCACTGCTGGTAAGTTCTTCATAGTTCTGTGTGTGTGTATCTACGATAGCCTCGAACTTAGGGGTTTAGAATTGGTTTAAAATTTTTGGCATCATAGACAAATGAACTTTTAGCATCAGTACTATCTATGACAACTTTAAATGTAGCTAAAATTAACTTTTGAACATGATTCAAAATTTTATATGAAACAAGTTCTGCAACAAAGTTAACCCAAAACTATTGGAGACTAGGATTCTCCTTCACCTTAAAAAATATACAACTAATTCTCTTTTCTGTCTGTATACTTCTTCCTTCCTTCTTCCTCTTACGAGCAATGCAATTGCAGAATACTTCACCAGCAATACAATAGCTGCTGCATTACAAAATACAAATTGCCCAACAGAACTGCCAGTGGGTTAGGTGAAGCATCTCATGTAAGCATATCCCAAGACCAAGTGATTATACAAATTCTGTGCCATAGAATGCCACAATAAAAAGAGTCAGATAATTCCCAGAACTGTCAGCTTGGTAAATAAGAAGGGGGGAGGCCAGGCTCTCGCATGGTCAGGTTGAAAGTCAGACCAGTTAGCATAGATGAGTCTTGCCTCACAGCTCCCTGTCAAAATAAAGGGTGTCCATATGAGAGTCCTGTTTGTCTCTTGAGAGCTTGCATAAACTGCCCCTGGGAACAAAGACTACAGCTAAGCTCTTGCAGCCCAGCGTTTGTCTCTGCAAGAGTCATTGATGCTCGTGGTGTGAGAATTAGGGCTGATTAGTAGTTCACAGTAGATTGGTGTGAGCCCCTTTATGGGAAGATACTTGTGTGATGCCTGAGGTTTATGCACTCATGTTCCAGGAAAGGGTTTGGGATGTTAACTTCTGTGCTACTGAAATCTACCAGAGTATTTATTATATCCTCCTAACAGATCTGCTCTCAAGCCATGCTTGTCTTCATACTTACATTGTGCTTCAGCACAATGATGTTAAATTATTTCAAGGCAGTATAAAAAGGGGCAAAGCATCATCTTGTCTTTTCTGATTCCTTTTTCACAGGACACTTCCTCTACCTGCGAGCAGACAGCAATCAGACAAGTGGTATGGCCAAGGCTTACAGTGCCATCTTGCCAGCCAGTATTGCCACTGAAGACTACCAGGTATATCACTATATGTTAGCACCTATGTGGAGTTAATCTGCAGGCACTGTTTGCACAATTAGCCCAATCTCCTGTGCCTCTGCACACTCTACAAAACACTGGAAAGCAGAAGAGTTGGCTATACTGCCTAGCTAGCTACTTGTGGAAAACTGGTAAGGAGACATGAAGTGCGTCCCCCGTAAGTGAAAGCAGGAGTCCCAAATCAACTCCTTAGTATAGAGAACTCCCCAGCCTAACTGTACCAATTATTCCTCTGAAGGGACCCAGCACCTGAATTGTGTGGCATGGCCTTGGTTCATAGAAAAGGGAGCTGGCTGTCTGGGCTGTTGAGCCGTTCAGTATATAACTGCTGCTGAGACTTCTCTTCATAAGTTCTGCAATGCTTTCTCTGGAGTTAACAAACTTAACAGTGTCTCTGAGAGCAGGAGGGTGAAGTTAGTAGGCACTACATTTTCCAGGAATAAATGAAGGTTGTAAACTTCTGTTCACATTCTTCAGGAATTTCGAAAGGTGAGGGCAACCTGGCATGAATAAAATCATATAACCTGCCTTCAGCCCAAATCTTTATAAAGAATAATTGGAGCTCTGAGATGCTGTAATTAAAAATATTCAATATTATTATACTCATAACACTTAGGGAAATTTAGCTGCAAGTTTGAACTGGAGTCCAGCCCTGCCAGGGGAAAAGAGAAAGCTTTGATGCCTCCTAATTAGAACTGGCAAGAGAAATACAGTGCACGTGCCAAAAATGTTAACTTCAGCATTTATGTTTATAAATCCAGGTCAAGTTTTCTGGGTAGTTCCAACAAAGTAAAATGTGTTTGGAGCTAGGTTCACAAACCCAGGAAGAGGAGAAGCAGTAACTTGGTTATGGTGTCCAGGTCACAGAAGATCTGGACCCATTCTCTCCTCCACCAGCAAGGATTTAGATCCACCTTTCATTAGCAAGGAACTTCCTATGGTTGTTCTTTGCAGCACTTGCATGAGTGCGCTCCCTTTCCTGCTGGTGCTCTCTGTAATATAAAGAGCAGCTGAGTGCTCAAAGCAGTGGTGGAAACAGCATTTCCTCTTGCTCTGTGGCTAAGTGGAAGTGGTTGCTCCAAAGAAAGAGGAAAGAGCCCTGCTTCGAGACATTCTTTGGGCTGGTGATCAGGTTGTTTACCTGTCATGTGGGTGCTACAGTGCAGACTTGGAGCAAATATATGGATGGCGGTTTTCTGCCTCTAGAGATAGCCTAATTCCTCGTTTCAAGGGCATTTGGGGCAGGGCAGCTCTCCCATGGAGAGTGCCTCATATAGTGCCTGGATGCAACACATTGGCCTGGGTGGTTACAATGGCAATCCTCTTTCTAAATCTAAAGATTTAAACTGTAGTTCAAACCCATTCACAGGAATCTTTAAACTGGTGAGAACACTGAAGAGGAGTGCGGTCAGGATTGGTTTTCTGCAATAACCTCTCTAGTGGAAGCATTTAGTGATAAAGCATTTCTTAAGTTTAAGCCTGTGTTCTTCTGCTTTACTACTTTCTGTTCCTGAAGGAGACAAGGAAACCAGTGCTTTCACCAAGATGGTGTCTGAGGCCATGGATATTGTTGTCAGTGGTTGGAGAACAGCTGTCCAGCAGGAGTGTCAGTCAGGGTCCCCACCAAGAAAATTCTGTGCTAGGAACAGTGATGAGCCGTACACAAGCAAGGAGGTTTTGAGTAGTGTGCCTGATTAAACAATTTGATCCAGGATCAAAGGTTTGGTGTCTCAGATCCCCAGGCAGACAGAAGTGACTACCGTTCCCTTTTTATCACAGGATACCTTTCTTTTCCTCTTCTTACTCTATTACAGATCCAATTCTCAGTGCATGTTTTTGGCAGCTACAATGGCACCATCTCCTTCTCTGTCAGGGAAGAGATAAAGAGAGCTCCAGTCATCTTGCCCATGTGGGAAAGGGCAGGGAGCTGGAGTGACCACTGGTTTCTCATCACCTTACCAATGCCAGTGCTTCAGAATCGGTAAGAGTTCCACCAGCAGCATCCAGTTAGTAAATTGTTACTGTCTTTGTTGTGAAGCATCACCTTCATTCTTGCCTTCTTCCAGGGTCATTTCTACTAAAAAAAACCCCACAGTAGTACTGCAGTTCTGCTTACTGAGGAAGTATTCTCCTATACATGCATATCTTTGTGCATGTACAAAGCCTAGCTCCACACAAGCTCACACTGTGTTTCTGCACTCCCATGCAGCCTCAACCAATGCTTATGTTATTGGGAATAGCAAGTGTCTGGACTAGAAGCATGTTGCTAATCTGAGAAAGGCAATATACTCAGAGTGACAAAGCGCTCCCAGTAGAGAAACAGCTATAGTAGCATAGTTGCACTTTGTACTTGCACAGTAAAACCAGCCATGTGAGTCAAATGAGTGGTAAAACCACAGTTTAGCCAATGCAGCTGTCTAGTCTAGGATCTGTACCAGTGCATTCTAGGCAGCTGGAGATCATTCATTGCCACATCACATTCAGAGGAAAGACCGATGCCCAAATCAGCCTTGCACTAAAATTCATGGTTTTGGATGTGAAAATAAAGCATGATGCTGGTTTACAAATGAAGTCAGATATTGAAGATTTGAAGAATTTCAATCCAATTTAATTTTAAGCAGGTATTTCTCCTCCCTCACCCAGTGTTATTCAATCTCAAGCCATGTGGCTGGTGTTAGCAGGTGGTTATTTTGCCCAACACCAATGATTTTTAAATTGCTCCAATCTATTCTGGTTTCATCTTTCTCAGGAAATCCTGTTTCACATGACGCTTATGACAAAAACATCTCAAAGCCTATACAGTGAATGTTACAAATGGAAAAATATCTACCTAATATTGGCAATAAAGAATGTCTCAAAACTTCATGGATTAGGTGTGAAGGGGATTCCTTTTAACTTCAAATAGTCTCTGCATCTTTGTGTAAAAGACTAAAGGATTTGGGTCTGGAAGTGATAGCAATTCAGACTCAAGCAGCAGTAAAACTCAGAAAGAGAGAAAGTTGTACTGCTCTCTTTCATGATTCTCAGCATTATCATGTGTTCACTGTACACACCTTTGCCATGAATTATTCCTTTAAGATAGGATAGGTCTGCATGCTGGCAGTGTATTTGTTATTCTTTTCTGACACAGTCTGGAGCCCTGTGGAGTAGCATCTGTTTATTTTTGCATATATAAAGTAAATTGTTCCTTTCCCCAGGCACTTTCATGTGGACATAACCACAGCAGAGTCCTGGGGGCTTTTCAGAGTATTTAAGAACTTCTGCCTCCTCTGATAAATAGCCCCTTATGCTTCTCCCCTGAAACCTCTGATTTATGGATCAGCACTCAGTTCTGAAGCAAAATGGATCTTCTGTGGCAGGAGGGAATGGACAGCAGGAGTCTTTAGGGAGCATTAGGCAGCACTGCATGGGAAAAACAATTGATATTCAAATACTGTAATATTTGAAAGAGTTGAGCACTTGGACAATATGAAAGAAGTAGGTAGATCATGCATGTGTTATGACAGTCTGTTTCAAGTAGTTCTCTCTTGTTTCACTTCATATAACCTTTCTGTATGCTATTTTCAAACAAATTTAAAACTGATGTGGCACAGCAGTAACAATCCCTGTGGATGAGGCTGAAACTGTACAATCTAGCAAGCAGACCTGTGCTATCTGGGCTAGCCAAGTGACTAACAGAAGTCATTAGTTGTCATTTGGTGCACTGATCTGAAGAGAAACAGAAGCAGCACATGCTTTGCGGGAAGATGTTGCAGCTGTTTGCCCCAACTGAGGAAACCCTGGTCTTTGTGCTCCCAGGACATGGGCTCCATCCCAGGCCTCTTGCCTTGTTACTTCCGTGCTCTGCTCCTCCTATCCCATCTCACCAGCTTCTGTGAGCATTCAGAGCCTTTCTTCCTTGTTTTCCTATTCATGATCTCTCTTTCTTCTTCAAACTCTGATTTGTGAAAACATTTTATCCTTCTGTTTCTCTCCATAGATCCCAGTCCCAAACCCCACACACACCAAGTCCAAGCTCCCCTGCTGTAAAGTTTCCAGGGAGCTTCACAACCTCTTCAAAAAGTGTATTCCTTAATTTGGAAAGGCAGTCCTTACTTCACGTAGCTGAAGCAGGACCTGATGCAATTCATACTGCATTGCCATGGAAAGTACCATTTAGCCCTAGAACTGAAGATATGCAGGGAAGAGGAGACTGTGGGATTTAAAACAAACAAATGTGAGATTTAAAACAAACAAACAAACTACCAGGCAAGGAATAGTCAGGGATTTAAAATTTTCAAGGATTTTTTATTGAAATTTGAATAGATTTTCATTCAAATGGAAAAAATTGTCATCATTCCTGCTGTGTGACTCTTCCTCATGGATTTCAGATCCCACTTCCAGTACCTGGTAGCACAGAACACTTAAAAAGTTGTTGGCATTTTCAAGTATGGTCAAAATGATAAATCCCTGCATTGCCTCATCCTCAAGGCTGGGAAAACATTTTGACTGTATGGTGTACAGTTTGGTATAAACCTTCATGAATGACTTTTCTGTATGTTTGTGGGTGCTGGCAGCTTTCCTTGGTAATGCAAACTCCAGCAATGCTGTGCTTAGGGCATTTTTTAGTTCACAGTTTGGGCTGGCATGTCATTTTCCCATATCCTGAATCTTCAGGAAACACCTGTCCTTCTCCTGCTATATGAAAGAGCTACATTTTTCCTTCATTCCTTAAAGGGATGATAGCCAGGAGCAAAGTGCACAGGAGAGGATAGATCACACAAGGAGAAGGGGTAGATATGAATTGCAAGACAAATAATTGCTATAGTGGGACATGAATGGCTTAATGGGGCCATAAGTAGGCAACCATGGATGGGGTATACAACTAGTTCTTGGCAACAGCTTCCTCTAGTTTAATTTATTTATTGGGAGAGAAGGAAGACAAACTACATAGTTTGATGAGCAGTCTCCCAGTTGGGCATCAAGCTACTTGGAAAACTGCAAATTCACTCACTTGGTTCACACACATGAGGAAAAAAAGCTGCTATCAGAAGAAAATCAGATGAGCAGACCAGACATCAGAGCTGGAGGTGTAGTATGCTGAAGTCAGCAAAATGAGCTCAATGAGCAGGAACACTGGAAACCCCTCTGGCTAACACTGCAGAGTTCAAAAGGCAAATGCCTCCCCTTTTTCTGAAGTCATGAAGAAGGGGAGACATGCAGAGCTCAGGGCTTATGAGATGTCTAATCTTGTGCACTGGAGGAGGGGGGTTATTCCCCAGGATCCCACTTGTACTTGGCTAGAGCAGAAATCTACCTTGTAGAGCAGTGCCATGGACTCTCTCCGGCTCTCACTCTATTTACCAGGTGCAGCAGATTCACCTGACAGAGGGTGCACTTCCATGTGTGTACTTTGAGTCAGAGGTAGGCTGTGGTGATGTATCTATGCCTGTGGGTGCTAGAAATACCCTAGTCCTGGGCTCAGCATGCTGTGGCTTTCTCTTCCATCAAATGGCTGGGGAATCACTGTCTAGTGCCAGTGGACTTCTGTACAAGGTCTGAAAATGCAGAAGTAGTGCTAAACCGGCTAATAAAGAGGCAGGTTTCTATACAAAGGAGATCTAATGGCAAATTCCACTGCTAACTCCATAACTAAGAGCATGGTAATTCAAGAGACCCTTGCTTTGCATTTGCTGCACCCATACTTACCTCCCAGAGCGCTCAGATCTGGTAGGAGTGAATGCTTTCATTTAACAAAAAGTGCCATTTAGTAAAAGCAGCTTTTCTCTAAAGACCTTCATGCTGCAGCTATTCAACATTACATTTACTGTGGATATGGACTAACATTTGGCTGGTGGGTGGAATATGCTCACGTACTTTATTGCCACTAATTTGGAATAAGTGTGTTCCCAGCATGGCTGATTAATGTGTTAGGCAGGTCAGTGCTTGATCTCTCATAAATCATCATTGAGCTTCACCAATGACAACAGTAGAGGTCCTCTCCATATGCTTTTAATAAGCTCTAAATGGACTGGACATCAGTCATCTGTTTATTTCTGAAATCTAATGAAAAACAATTCAGTCCTATCCATTAGAAGGAGATCCTTCAGCCTATTTTCTTTCTTCCTTATGAATTCAGAACACGGCAGTGCACATGGAACATGACAGACCTAGATAAATAGCTAAACAGCTGGTCATGGTGGGAAATGATGCGAGAGCCCAGGAAGCTAGCACTTCAGGGAATTATGGCTGAAATTTAACTTGTCCTCACCTTCAGCTGAAATAAACTCATGTCTCTGTGTTATGATCAGGCCCAAGATTCCAGTCTATTTGACTATTGTTGTTCTCATTTTTTTCTGGCTGTCTTTTTGGGGACAGAAAGATAAGGGAACATTGTCTTTTTAGTTGCATTTTTTTTACCTGCCTGTTTGTCTCTCTTCTCTAAAACTTCTGTCTTAATGCAAAGGTTTCAGCTGGAACTCCTGGCAACCTGGGGCTGGAATTCCCAAGCTGACATTGCTGTTGACAACATTACTTTTGGATTGGACTGCTTCACTGACGGTGAGCCACAAGTGTTGCAGAATGCCTTAAAGAATTTGGGTAGTGTAATTAGCACCCCACAGATGCAGGAGACACACACTCTGCTCTTCCCAGAGAGTGTGCATGATCACTTGTGATAGCTTTTACAGCACAATGCCGTTTTATCTCAGACCTGCTAAAGATTGCAAGTAGAGGCAATTTTACAGTGTGTCAGTGTCCTAGTGCTGTTTTTTTTCTTTAATCTGGGATATCCTGTATCACATAGTTGAGACCTGTCTGTGTGTCTTGGCAAGAAACACCAGATTTATCCCTTAGCCCAAAGTGTAAGGATTACATCACAGTGTTCTTCAGCAGTCCCTGCTGACCTATGTGCCCTGGCAATTGACAGCTGAAGGGAATTTGTTGAAATCAAAGGGGAAAGTCACTCCACATTTTAGTGGAGGAAAGGAATACAATGAAGGAATAAAGTGACTTTCTGACAGTAAAGTTTAGATTATTCCACTGTTTGTTTTACTTTGCAATGAGGTGCCTCTACTGTCACTGCCAGGTATATATCAGATGTGCTTCCATTTACTTTGTTACTGTGAATGCAACAGACAGCAGTGTATTCCTCTGAATAATGGAGCCAGTTCGACCCTCCAAAGCCTGTTAGCAAGAGTTGCAGTTGCTTAGCAGACAAGTGTAAAGAGGTTGGATACTTGAACTACTTCAAATATTTAGAAACTGGCTTCTTTTCGTCCCTGGAGAAAAGACTTCTGTTGTTGTAAAGGAACTGGAAGATATGCCACACTTGAATTGTGATTCCTGTTGTTGACAAAATGTGCATCAGTGATCCTGTGCCACACTTCGTGTGTCTCACACCCAGTATGTCAGCATTTAGAGTAATAACATGTTTCTGCAGGAGCTCGCTGTACATAGCATGAGAAAAGGCTTATGCCAAAACAGAGGTGTTACAAGTTCATCAACAAAAGTTCCCTTTCCCTCCCACCTTTGTCTTATTTAATCTTCTGTTTTCTGTCCCTTTGTTCTGTAGGCACTGAAACCACCCTTCTATAAAATGCTGAGCATGCACATTTTCATTTGAAATTAAAAGCAAGAGGTGTTCCTTGATGGCAATGTCATTTGTCACTCCCTGGTCCCCAAGCTAACCTTCTGTTTTGGAATCTTTTGAGGAAACTGAAGGGAGGGATTCCAGATGCTCTTTTGCCACCCAGCTGCTGGAGTTTACTGCCCCCCCCCGAAAGAAAATACAGCCTCCAGTTCACCCACAGACATATTGCTGGCTCTGGTGTAGGGATGTATCCTTTGGCAAATAGATGGGGCATAAATGCCACTGCAGTGATGTTACCAGAGCTTGTCCATTAGAGTGCCCAAGTATCTCCTCATTTTCAATTAGTGTAAATCGCAGTGATGTCCAGGAGCAGCTGGCACTCACCCCATCTGAAAGAGTGACCCAGAGATGTGTGACTCATGCAGAAGACATCACGAAGGAAATACGTTTCTCGGAAGCCTTGCACTTGCCACTGTTCCTTGAATCCTCTTTGCAAATTGACGTTTTCTCGCCTCTGAAAGCAGCCCCCTTGCATTTGTCTTCCCATGACTTTAATTCAGTTAGGTTGCAGAGAAGCCCAGCAGCTCTGCTGTGTTTTCAGTAATGAAATTATTTCTCGCTGGCAAGGAGAGGTTTCAGATGTCAGAGATGGAGCCAATTAAGATCCAAGCAGTGAATTCTTTGCATGAGGGCAGCAGGAAGGATGTATGGCAGGAAGGAAGAATTTGCTGCTTGCTAGGATATAAATACTATTTTCTCCATCTATTTCAATCTTATAGTTCAATTGCTTTACAAAACCCAGTGCGGGCTCTGAAAACACTTCTTGTCTGTATGCAAGCTGGGAGAGAAAGTGAGGTTTTCCATATACCTCAAAATCAAGAGGAAAGATTCAGTAAAATTTAGGAGGAGAACAAATGGGTAGTGAGGACAGCTCAAGGGAGATCAACTGGGACAAAAACCAAACAGGTCGTTCTTTGGATGGCTGTTCCTAGGCACTGGCAGATGTTTTCCCCGTGAGAAAGGTGAGATGCAACCACCTTCTAGTTCATACAAATCACCTTGTATAAGACAATGTCACAGATATGGATGATGACATGGATCTGGTTTGTTGTGAGAACTTTCAGGGGAGAGCCATAAAGATGTTTCATCATTTTAGTTAATTAATGCTTTCATACGAAGAGGTCAGAATTAGAAGTGTCTTAAGTATGAAAACATGGACTGGAATGGCAGAGTGCTGGCTGTTGCCCTCCTCAGTGCTTACGTGCCCTCTGACTGTTACTTTTTGGTGCTCTGAGCATTATCTTGTTCGCATTTCAATCACAGGTCTGTGGTCTAAGTGCACTCTGCTGCCCTGGCCATTTTTGTCCTGTGCATCATTTCCCACAATTTCCCAAAAGACTGGTTTATAAATGACAAGACTGTCCATAGAGAGCTTTTGTGCAGCATATCTCTAGTTCTTGACTTTGGAGTCCCTGACCCAGCAAAGTCTGGTTCTGTTGATCTGCCAGTGTCATTGCTTGAGGTGAGTGGTGGGAAGTGGTTCAAGCCTCATCACTGCCACATTTTGCTGATTTAAGAAAGTATTGACTAGAAATGCAATAGATCAGCCAGAAGGACAGGGAAGGGGAAGCTGGTGCAGCTTCCTCATTCTCTTTGATGCTCTAGGACAGGCTGTAGAGGCTTCCAGGAATACTTCAATCTGTGTCAGTAAGTTGGGATCTCTGAGGAGACTGAACACTTTGAGATCTGTGGGGTACTTTTCTCTAATTCGTCCCATCCACAGGACCACTATATCTTTTTTAATTACCGTCCCAAAGAAGTAGGAGTGAGCTACTTTAGCTCTTTGCCTGCAGGAGATGCCCTGTATTTCTCCTTTACAATTCCCTCTGTCCCTTTTCAAGTGTAGAAATCAACAGCATTAACTAAATCCTGGAGAAAGGAGTCCTGTGCTCTTCATATTTTTCTAGTATAGGCACTTAATA
Source organism: Psittacus erithacus (assembly GCA_009867235.2). Classification (NCBI taxonomy): domain Eukaryota; kingdom Metazoa; phylum Chordata; class Aves; order Psittaciformes; family Psittacidae; genus Psittacus; species Psittacus erithacus. The sequence continues at coordinate 74,840 of WYDI02028723.1, forward strand.
TGAATTAAGTTTTGTTGCCTTCCGTTCACTTACAGTGAACATGTTGGCTGTCAGAGGAGCAAGTGGAAGCGAAAATAAACTAGAGCACCAGCCCCTAGATGCCAGGACTACATCATGTTTGTAGAAAATTCCACCCTACAAATTCATGTCTGAAGGCTAAAATATCAGCCTCCCAAGGGTTAACAGCTCCTGTGGACAGGGTGATTCTCAGCCTGCAGCTTGTCTGTTGCTGAGCACAGGGGAGACAGAAACTTTCTTCCAGTGTGTGAGGGCTTGAGACTGTTTGGAGAAGGAGGAAGGATTGTTTGTTTGGAAACGAGGCATTGCCTTAGGATACACAGTTGGGATGCTGCAAAAAACCTCTATGCAGACACACAGACTGACTCTATTTCAGCGGGTGATTTACATTCCTTCACTCTGGCAAACATAACTAGATTTCTTGTATGTCTATAAGTATCTGAAACTGTTACGACCTTTGGGATTGCTAATTCACTGCAGGTCTTGGGAGACCAAGGATCTTTTCTGGCCACGCATTGTCTTTTTCATTTGGTTTTCCTTCTTGTCTCTGATCCAGTTCATTTGTTTTGGGTTAATTTCATTTTTCGCTGGCTTGACAACTCCATCCATTTGAAGTTCTGTATCTCAGTATGAGCAGAGTGTGTCAGTACAAAGCGTCCTTTTACTTCCATCCATCAATATGCTTTCAGTCAGACCTGGAGGGAATATTCTTCGGAGTAAAAGCTCAGCAAGGTCTCCATGCTTCATTTAGTTATTTGGCCTTTCTGACACAGCTAACAAGGGTGTTAATTATCGCTATTTAGAGCAGTGGCCTTGCGGCACAGATAATTGTCCAGCTGGAACTGAGTGAGGCTGTTTTGAATAGAGCATCAAACAGCTGTTAGGTTCTCACAACTGGAACAAATCGAATATTTGTAATGTTTTTCAACTGGTGAAAAATGTTCAGTATTGAATTAACCGAGGGCTCATAAAATGGAAGGAAGTCTCTCCTTTTTCTTATAGCTTTTTTCTAATCAAAGATCTGCATAAAAATGGGTAATTTAACTATTGAAACAGGATGCTTGCAGATTAAAAGGCAAGGGTTCAGTTATTACTGCTTTGGTTGTGTGGTGTTCTCAGTGCATTCAGATGCTTTGGATCAGCAACTGCTTTGAAGTCCCTCCACTATGAGGGACTTACTTACCATGACGCCATTCAGAATGAAAGACAATTGTTCCTTTGCACAGCAGAGCATCAATACCTGGTATCTGTTCTCTCACACTATGCTTTTCCTAAAGTCTCTTGTAATCACAGGCAGCACAATTTGTTGACTAAGGAGCTTATCCTGCAGGTGAGCCTGCATGTGATAACATGGAGAGTTTGTGTTCATGTGAAGACCCACTGCCTTGACCACAGATACAAGTAACTAACCTAAGACATGGGCCCAAAAGAGTAATACAAAATTACAGTTGTTTAAAAGACCTTTTCTGCCTCAGGTATTATTTCCTTATTTTAACTATATTGTTGTCCTTGGTTCATTCACATGATCTGTAAAATTCCCACTTCTCTTTTCTACCATTCTCCCATCTCTCTCATTCATTCTAGAAATAGGAAGACAACCAAATCATTTTGTTGGGAAGCGCCAGTACCCACGGGAGATTAGTATCCTGGATGAACATCTTCTGAACCCCTTGGAAGAGCCCTCCCTCCCAGGTACATGATTCAGTACTGAAAACCAGTCTCGGTTACAAAAGGTGTCTCTTTTCCCTTTGTGTGCGATCTGCCTGCCCTGTAGCAACAGAGCAACTAAATATAATCCATTCCGAAGATGTGGAGACCATGTTGGGTAATCTGTGTTTGGCTATAGGACAGCAGTTTGCTGGAGCCCAACTCACCAGTCCTTAAATAGCAGGACCTCATTCAAGAAAAGCAGGATCTTTAAGTAAAGATGCAAAAGCAAGAAGCTGCATGACTCAGATTCAGAGTGCACAAAAGCCAGCTCAGGAATGAAAGGTGTAGACCAGTACAGAAAGCTGGGAATAGAGAGAGATTTACTGGGACTTTTTGAGTAGTGAAGCTGAATCTAATAAGCGGAGAAAAGGGGTGTAAAGAGGAAGATCCAGGGAGGGGAAGTAAGTGAGGATCTGGGCAGAAAGACTGGATGAAAAACTAGTAGAACAGGGGATACTGGGGACTAGTTTACTGATAGCAGAGCTATCTAAAAGAGGACCCAAAGAGGGGAGGTGGTGCTTGAGACTGCTTTGCTGCCAACAAATACCTGTATGTGACTGCACCACCTCCTGAAGACTGTGTCCACCTGAAATGTGACAAATCTGTACTGCTCTCATTTCCTGTTAGCTCAAGGGGCAGAGACTTCTGCCATTACCCCAGTGATCCATCTGCATGTTCACATGCTAACATCTGTTGAGGACAGTTTTGCTTGCCTTTTCATTTAAACAAGAATAAGATTTTTATTTTAGATGTATGTGATTTTTACTGCTGTTTTAAATATTCAGCTTTTAAACAGTTCTGATTCTTACTGGCCCTTGTGCATGCGCTAAATCACACAGTTTTTGGATGCATTATTGAAAGTTTTATTCTTAGGCCTCATCTCATTCAGTGGATGAGATGGATATGTTTGGGTCTTGGACAAGGGTTATTAAACGGAGGAGATGGTTATCTGCTGCATTGTTGTAGATACAAAAGAATAATGCTTAATGGGAGCCAGGAAAAAATTGGCTTGGAGGAAAAAGGCCCTTTCTGAAAGTAGCAAAAGGCTCTTCCAGTTGTGCTGCTGGCACAAGGTTCTTGTGCAGACCTGAGACAAGTCACTTCAGATTTTCACCATGTTTCATAGGTGGACACTAGATGTAGTGACAGATGTTTTCAACCCTTATTTCTGTGTATATGCTTCAGTTCTTATCTGGAAAGTTGAATAATATCTCCTTGCTTTCTATTGGCACTGAGAAATTTGATGTCTGTGAAAAATTTGGCTAAACCTTTTCTCAGAAGTCCTGTCCTGTTACCCCGCATTGATGGGACTTATCTGCAGTTCCTGATTTATTGAATAGTGTGCAGGAAATAAGGTGAGAGAGGAAAAAGCAAACAGTGACTATATACAGAGCAGTAGTTGTGCTATGACTAGAATAATATAAGTACTCTTTGATCATATAATTAAGGGTGGTATCTTAGTAGATTATAGTACAGGGGAGCTGCACTAAAGTTGAACATAAATTTAACTTTAGCATGTAGCAACTTTCAAGTCCTCAACATTGTAAATGCAAGTTTAAGCATTTTTTTGTATAATTATAATAATGAGCACATGATCAAATGGACATACTGAGTTTAAAGCCCTGTAGATAGCACATATTGTTGCAGTTTGGTCTTTCCCTTGTTCTATTTTTTATACAAAAAATCATTAATGTTCTTGGTGAAGAATAATAATGTGAATTTTGTCATCAAAGTATCATCGAGGAAAGATATCAACAGAAATAGTCATTTTTTTTTCAATGACATTTTATCCTTTAGTTATATAGTTCTGCACATTATTGCTCATGTCTGGGAAGTAAAAGGAAGTTCACATCTGCCCCAACTCCTGCTGTTTTGGTCGCAGGAGATACATCTGTTGTCCTCTGGTGGTTCACAACATGTGGTGCCAGTGGTCCACATGGACCAACTCAAGCTCAGTGTGACAGTGCTTATAAGAACAGCAATGTTTCAGTGACTGTGGAGAAAGAGGGCAGGCTCCGGGGAGTGCAAGTCTGGAGAGTGCCAGCCACAAACCGGTACAGGTGAGTACCACTGGGTGCTAGCGAGGCAGCCACATTTAAGTGCCTTCTGTTTGTGGAGTTTCAGCAAGCGTAAGTGTGGGACCATCTGTACTGAGTAGGTGGAGGGGACAGTGAAGTAAGAGAGAAATAGGAGTGCTAGCTGTTAAGAATTTGTGTCTGAGCTACTGTGGAGCATGGAGGGTGAAGTGGTGACTGAGAAGAGATGAAAACAGGACTGTGGGCATACAGTCAAGTGGAAGCGCTGCCGTCGTTTCGATCCCAAAACCTTGGTCTTCTAGATTTGGCTATATCAGCTCATGCTGTTTCCTCCTGAAGTCTCTGTCTCCAGTGCAGTGACGTAGAGCTAGTCCATCCTCTTGAGCAGCCTAGTTGCATGGATGCCAGACAAAGAATAGCCATGAGATGCTGCAGCAGGGGAGCCTGCTCTGAAGCAATGGTTGGAAGAGCAGAGTGGGTAGAGCTTGCACATGGAATTGCTTTAGGGGTGAGATGTCTGAGATTTGTCTCTTTAACTACTTACTTTTTCTTCCAGGATTTCTGCCTATGGAGCAGCTGGGGGGAAGGGAGCCAAAAACCACAATAAGAGGTCCCATGGGGTCTTCATCTCAGCCACCTTCCAGCTGGAGAAAGATGAGCTGCTGTACATCTTAGTGGGGCAGCAGGGGGAGGATGCCTGCCCTGGGGTGAGGGCTGCACAAACACATGTGGGCAGTTTGCAGATACGATTCAATGATATTCAATGGGTGGCTTGGGGTTTGGTGATGAAAGACAGAAATCCTAGAATCCAGCAATGAAATCCAGTCAGGAGGCTGGGAAGAACCAATAAACCAAGCTAGAAAGAATCTCAAAACAAATATAAAGAACTCTGAAAAGAAAAACAATCCCAAAACGTGCAAACAAATATGAAGCCTGCAGGAACTTTGCTTTAAGCTCCTGGTGTTTGAAATAAGTTCTTCATCAGCTTTCTTCTGCTTATTTTAAGCATGGAGCTTAAAGTAGGTGAGAGTTGTGCGCTCCCTCTCTTATTTTTCCATAGCCTGGGTTTCTTTCTGTCTGCCAGGATTTCAGATAATTTACTGTTATGTATGGAAGCATCCAGCAGTGTTGTGGCTGTGCTGTTAGATACTCTGTAAGCTTAGAGACTAGGGGCTGAATCTAAAGCCTGTCAAAACCAGTGGGAATCTTCTGGCCCCTGAATTTGTAATGACAAAAACCCCACTTGTGAGAAATGGAAATTCACATTCATGATGTGAATGCTTATATGTGTGTCCTCTAATGCTAGACTCAATGATTTGAAAGTCTCTATATCACTTTGGCTCAAAAGTTGCCTCTTTTCAGCATGAATCCTTTAGTACAGCCTCATTCCAGAAATGTGATCTGTAGACACTGCCCTGAACAAAGCTAGACACAGGTAGACTACTGAGGTTTGGGATACACATGCTATTCTTGCAGGCATTCAAAGCTACCATTTAATCTGCCCAAAGCATATGACGTCTTACCCAGATGCTGGAACAGATTCTAAACCCAGCCTTTCTTCACTTTAAACAGTACAAGACTTGTATCTATCTAAATAAAACTTTCATTTGTATCTCTGCAGTTCCCTCTCCAGTGCACTCTCTAGGCATAGGTCATAAGCTACAAAGTTGTCCATTTTCCCCTTGCATTTCATGACGTGTTCTCCAAATTGCAAACTATAACCCAGCACTAACTAGCTCCCTTTTGCAGATGTTATTGGAAAAAGTTTCTGTTCATTTTTCCCACTTCCAAAGCCCAATTTTCCTTGGCCTTGGAAATTCTGATGAGTCCTGGGTAATTAATGTTTGTTTTCCTTTCTCTGAAGAAGTTCTGCAGCTCCAGACTTTCATGCTCTGTCCTCAGATTTACCCCTTGCTTTTCCCTGGTTCTCATTTACCTTGTCATCTTTTGTCCTCTTCTCTGAATGAGAGGACCCAGGTGGTAAAACTGGCACCATGTTTCTGGCCTAGATATGTGATATGATCGACACAAGTAGAGATTTCAGCTGTACTGAGCAATGTAGCAGTTTCTAAAATCATTTAGAGTTCACCATCTGAATGAAACTGGGCAGATTCCCAAGTCATTGAAACTCATGGAACTCAGTGTCACAAAAAGAAGAAAAATCTAAAATGGCCAATCTTTTAAGTTTTCAGCTTTTTCAGTGTTCTTTAGTATTTAGCAGGAATAGGAAGCTGAGACCCCAGATTTTCCCTTCTGAAGTGTGTCAGTAGGTCACTCTTAACTGCGAGCAGGTCATCTCTGTCTGCTTTACGCATTTATGACCTTGAGAAATACCTAATATACACCGCAGTAAGAAAGTTCTGAGAAGTAACCTGTAATTTATCACATTTTAGTGTTCTTGTGTATAAAAAGTCCTAAATATGCAAAATATGACTTGCAATATCAATGAGTTATTGCTGTATTGCCTTGTTTTTTCTGTGAGCATTTGTATTTTCACACGCATGAGTAATGTGTTTGTAAATCAGAGGTAACAGACAGATCTGTCCCTCAGCTGTTAGTCCTTGTAGAAGTGTTCCCTTTCCGTAGATAATATATATACTGATTTATGTATGCCTGATATACATCACAAATAATACAATATTACTATACTGAGATATACAGACAACTCTCAAGAGCTGGAATTTGCTGATATAGGAGTGCATCTCTTGTCTCCTTTCAGGGCAATCCTGAAACCCAGAAGATCTGCTTAGGGGAGTCATCTCTCATTGAAGAAGATTACAAGAAAAAAAAGGAGCTGAGGGACTGGGCTGGAGGAGGTGGGGGTGGAGGAGGAGCAACCTACATCTTTAGAGTAAGTATTTCCTCTTTGCGTCCTTTCTGAGCAGTGTCCAGCAGAGCAATTAGCTTTCACTGTCAATCATTGCCCATGATACTCAGTTCTTGAAAAAAGGTGGTGAAAAAGGAGTCTCTCTCATTCCCTCTTTCCCTCCCTGTTCTTCTGTCATTTTGTCTTTTAAATTTAAATTATTTATGTCTTTTCATATCCATCACACTTGTCACTGTCACTAAGCTAGCTGAACTGGTTTCTTGGTTCCTGACAGCTCAGATCTGGGAATCACACCAGGATCCCACTTTAATATTGGCAGGAGTCCTGAAAAAACTAAATCCCAAAATCTTGGAGTTTAGTTAAACAGCTACTTTGTACCCAGGACACGATGTAAAATGCTTCTGTAATGAGCTTAGGAAGCAATCAATAGTATTGCCCTGGCCTTGGACCATTTTTCTTTGGGATGCTTTCATGCGTTTTGATGAGTTTATGTGAGTTCACATATCCAAGGGATGTGAAGTTTTTCTGATGTTTGATGGGGGGTTTTCCAGCAGAAGGATGGGATTTTCGAACCTTTGCTCATCGCAGCAGGAGGAGGGGGAAAAGCCTATCTGAAGGCTCAGGACAGCTCTCTGGATGATGTACCGCTGGAGCAATTTGAGAACAGCACTGCAGTACCTGGAGTCAGTGGGAGGACTGGGGCAGCAGGTGAGACACTAAAACTACACGAGGTCTGAATCAGATGGCTGAATACGCACGTTGTCCATTAGGCATGAAGTGAGGGGCTTCTCTTTGATCTTTTGGAAACATGCTGGATATTACCAGCAGGTTTCTTACAGTGCTGGTAATCTGTAACAGATGCTGGTTTATATTCTCTTTTCTTGTCTTGTATTCTCTTTATCTGTCACCAGATAAAAGAGAGTGCATAGGATAGGTGATAAGTGCTCCATTAGAGGCTATTCCACAGGCCTCCTACACTCTTCTGTGAAATGACTCGGTAAAAATGATGTTTGGGAGATGGAGCCCCCTCCTCCACACTGTAACAATTGTCTTTGAAGAGGCGGCTTTTTCCCTGTTACTCCCCTGGAACCCTAACAACAAGAATTATATCATGGAAATTATGCCAGAAATGGAAGCTTATTTATAAACTTGCAACAGCTGTGCCTAGAATTCATTCGTAGGAGACAAAAAAAATCCAGTGGTTCTCCATCTCATACTGTAATAGCCTTATGGAAGGGCCACTAGAGGGAGATGAGGAAATCCAGCATATTTGTATTTCCTCAGGGAACTCAGCATCTTGTGGCTGCAAGCCCTAACTAGTTGTCCTGAAGAGGAGTGATGGGCTCCTTATTTCCCTAATGCCACTAGAAATTGGTGCTAAGGTGCTGTTTATGCAGCACATACCACAGGCTGTGCATTAGATTTCCACATTATTATTATCCATGGCAACAAGAAGCTTGTCTGTATATTCTCTGAACCTTAAGAGTTCACCTGAATGCAGACACTTCAGAAATCAATAAGGACCAGTCTCTGTCCCTCTGTAATATCTCTTCTACTTTCTTTTGCTTGTTCTTCCCTCAACCTGTTCTTGTTTAATTTCTCACCCTCTGACTGAAGGTGGAGGTGGTGGCTGGCAAGATGAAAGTCTGCTTCCTCAGGCTGGGAAGTCTCTTCTGGAAGGTGGAGAAGGGGGTCAAGCTTGTCCCCAGGCACTTGCCAAGCTCCAGTGGACCACCTCCGGTGGCTTTGGTGGGGGAGGAGGAGCTTGTACTTCTGGTGGAGGAGGTGGAGGCTACAAAGGTAAGTCTGCTGGAGGAATAGTCATGATGCCTCATTTTGTACCCTTCAGAATACCTGCAGTTAAGGGCTAGAGCTCTTAGTGCAGAGGCACACTGCTGCAGAACGTGATTCACAGATACTTAACACTGAACAACATGAAACCTGCCTTACTCCCTGCCATCGGTCTTTAATTAGGAAAATTAGGGCTATAGAAGTGTTCCTACATGATTTAGTATTTGGAAGGTGTGTTGAACCACCTCTTCATTCATTTCCAAATTGCCCAGGGAGAATGTTCCATTTGTTTTTTCTGTTTAAAGCAAATATATTTTTACCTTGCTGAACTGAGAAACCTACATTGGAATAAGTCACCTTACTAACCTTGGTACTAGCTGAGTCAAGTGATGCAGGACAAGTAATCAAGGACATTATACCTATGAATGTCACTGGAAGGTTTCAGAATGACCCTGGGAATAAGAGCCAGGAACAAATGCAACACTTAGAAGGCATCACATTTTTTGCTGTACACAGCACTGATCAGCTAACCATACTCTTCTTTCCCCAGGGGGGCATGCCTCCAATACTGATGATATCGCAGCTGGTGGGCAAGATGGCATCTCTTTTGTGAACCCCATTGGAGAAATCTTCTTGCATCCCCTGGCAGGTACACTATACTTTCTATTCCTCTTAGTTCTTTTCTTCTTCCTTTTCCCTTCTTCCTCTCTATTTCCTCTTTCCTGCTCCCTCTCCTCCAGTCTTTGTTTTTTATGCATTTCATTCAGGCATGTTTCACTCTGCATGTTGGATCTTTAGCTGTGGTAATTTCTTTGAACGCTTCTGTAATGCTCTGGGACTTTTTCATCTCAATCTCTAAGCCAGGAGAAACACCAGTCATCAGGTTCAACTGAGTGTCCACAGTCCCAGACCTTTCTAGGTCAATTCACTTCAAGACCTCTCTGTTTGCTTGAGGCATCCGATACCTTCTTCCCTCCTGGCTCCCATCAGGTTTCTCAATGTATCAACACTGTGTTGGACTATTTGCTGTCCTGCAGACAAGAGAAGTTCTAGGTACCTGCTGTACCTGCTGGATTTTAGTTGAGGCTTTTTCCTTACTGGAACAAGATAGAAAAAACCGGACTAAGTCCATCTGTTGTGTCTGATTCCTTGTTCAGCCATGGAGAGTCACGGTGAGGTGGAGGTTCAGATCTATCTTAACTGCAGCCACTGCCACTCAGACAACTGTAAGCGGGACCCTGACACCAACCTGCCAGTCTGCCAATGTGAGATGGGGGCCGTGCTAGCCAATGACAACGTCACCTGCACTGGTAAGATGTGAAGTTTTATCCTCACTGGGTAACGTGTAGTCTTTGTATTGTCTCTCCTGGCTTTTCTGATGGCCAGTTCCCCAGGTTACAGCTAGTGGCTGCAGTGAACACAGTGTTATGAGAAATGAGACCCCACTTGCAGTACTGTATGCAATTTTGGTTTCTTCAACATGAGAAGGACATGGAGCTGTTGGAAAAAGTTCAGAGGAGGCCACGAGGATGATGAGGGGACTGTAACACCTCCAGTATGAAAACAGGCTGAGCAAGTTGGGATTGTTCAGCCTGGAGAAGAGAAGGCTGCGTGGAGGCCTCAGAGCAGCCTTTCAGTATCTGAAGGGGGTCTACAAGGATGCTGAAGAGGGACTCTTCATCTGGGACTGTAGTGATAGAACAAGGGTTGATGGGTTCAAACTTAAACAGGGGAAGTTCAGGTTAGATATAAGGAAGTTTTTTACTGTAAGGGTGGTGAGGCACTGGAGTAGGTTGCCCAAAGAAGTGGTAAATGCTCCATCCTTGTCAGCGTTCAAGGCCAGGCTGGAGAGAGCCTTGGGTGACGTGGTCTAGTGTGAGGTGTCCCTGCCCATGGCAGGGGGGTTGGAACTAGATGATCTTAAGATCCTTTCCAACCCAAACCATTCTGTGATTCTATATGACTCAAAATTCCGGATGTTAATTCCTATGTGCTGAGCTGTGTCTCTCTCACCATCTCCAACATTCAGGTTTGGATTAGGTAGAAAGTAAAATATCTATAAAGAGACATAGTGTAAATTTCCTGAATTGGCACAGTGTATCAGATATTTAAGTGTAAATACCTCTCTGGTATAACAAACCACCTACTGCTGAGTTATTTAAGCCTCAAATTACGTCCTTCCACATCAGTTTCCCATTGTGCCTGTTCAGCCAATGCCTGGTATTCGCTGTTATTTCCTCACTCAATCTCTTGGAACTCCAAAGCATCAAGAAAGTTTCAACTTGTGACCAGTGATGTTACCCATTTGTAAAAAACTGAAGTATGGATCAGAAATCTGTGCTTTTTCAGGCAGTTTTCTGTCTTCACAGTGCTTTTAAAATTATTCAGGTATTTTTCAGCTTCCAGGGCTGTGGATAGATTTGCTGTTACTTTTATAAGACGGCCTGGTCGTGATCTCTGTATTGTTTTCTGAAATGGGAACAACCTTCAGAGGGATGTGACAGCAGCTCTGGGTGCTTTCTGATTAACATACCTCTATTTTAATTTTCCCAGTGCCGCAGGCTCCTGTTCCAGAAGGTCACCTGCCACTCCCACTTCTCCTAGCTGTGGTGGCTGTGATTGTGGTGCTTGGAATGATCCTTACTTGTGGCAGCCTATCTATCAGTAAGAAATATTTACTTCTTACCACCATTTGACTTGGCTTTTCCTGGTTAAATTAAACAAAAGGACCCATCCGCATGCCACTACTTTTAATACGTAGAGCCAAAGTGTCATGTTCTCCCAAGCAGATCAGAGGGACACAGGGAGAAAGAGGTGACATAAAACATCACTACCCCACAGTTAGGCACAAGCATAGTCCCAAAGGGTAAGGACTCCTCTGTCCTGGTATTTGCTACAGGGAAAAGAGCTTGCAGAGCCCTTTTGGCAGGTGTTTCTTTAGCAGCCACTGCTATATAGGCTGAACTCACAGTCTGTAATTAAACATAGAATTCATTCTGGGAGATGATATGCTTTTTGAGACTTGATGCCAACAAGATGCCCCTTTCCTCAGCCAATATACAAAGAAGCAGAGGAAACCTAAGTTGCTCCTTGGTGATTAGGTCTCTGCAGAAATAAGACTGTTTGCACATCCACTATTGAATCACAACAGAGCATGGAGAAGAACATGATACTGGCAAGCTAAAGATACTCCCTGAGCATTTATAATTATGGAGTGGGTTTCTGTTCAGTGTGGCCAGCATTATAATTTCTCTCCAGGTGTTGATCTGTGCATTTTGATTTGCCTCCTCACCTGCAGTTTATCACCTTAAGAAGCAGCAGCTGGAAGGAGCCAGAGCACGACTGCAGAGCCCAGAATATAAACTGAGCAAAATTCGCACATCAGCCATCATGACAGATTACAACCCCAACTACTGCTTTGCAGGGAAGGCCGCTACTCTGAGCGAGCTGAAGGAGATCCCACGGAAGAACATCTCTCTGCTTCGGTAAGGCTTGCTGCAGGGGTTGCTCTCTGGCAGAGGAGATGAAAGGCAGCCTGAAGCAAAGGCAGAGGTAGGGCTCACATGCTTGTTTTGCTCATCATCAGGTACCCAGGACAAGAAAACAAGGGCCAGCTGTCTGACTAACTGGAAAGCACCTAGTCCAAGCCTGCCAAAATATGATAGAACTTTCTGTATTCTCTAAGATATTTTGATTCCATGAAGTCCTCAGGCAGAAGCATACATTTATGAGTTTCCTGCTCCATGTTCCCACACACAGCATAGGGTATTTCTCCTCTTCTTTTTGGTTTTTTTTGATGTCTAGGATTAAATTTGCCACCTGGCAATAATTTCCTTCCAAATCTTTGGCAGTATTTCTTTTTCAGCATTTCCTGTCACAAGGAAATACATGCTATGTTGCTCTTTGGCTCTTTATCATCCAGAGGATATTGATCAAAGTTATGTGAACTTTAGAAGGAAAAACTTGATCATTCTTATGTACTGTCTTACACCATCTCCTAAAGACATCAGCTTGCAGGTACCTCACTCTGTTGTTCTGCAGTTCTGTCTTGCCTTGCTATCACCATACTTGGTGATAGGGCCCTGGGATTGAACAGGCTGCTTTATGTGTTCAGAACCATCAAGGATCCAACCTCCCTGTTTTAGTGACAGTGGCAGAAAATACTGAGAAGTTATTTTCAGAAGCTTTGAGATGAAAACTAAACTCTGTGGTTGATTCAGTCTCTTAAAGCAGGTTCTGTTCCTCATTTTGGGCTGTATGAAGAGAACAGCTTGGGAACACTGGGTCCCAAGTATAAGGACCCAGTAAGGCCATAGTAACATCTGTTCTTTCTCTGGTTTTGTTTTGTTTTTTTCCTTCCAGGGCGCTAGGACATGGTGCATTTGGTGAGGTTTATGAGGGAACTGTGGTAGGCATCGCAGGGGATCCCAGCCCTCTTCAAGTGGCTATCAAGGTCAGTACCCACAAATTTCTTATACAGCAATAATTACCTATAAAAGCCATATTATCTTATTACTGGTCCATCTGGAGATTCACTTTCATCACATGCATAATTACATATGCATGTATGTGATGCAGGTTTCCATATATTGCTGCATCCAGGAATCAAACTTTGAGTTTTAAGCTATATGGCACTAGCATCAGGTTGAAAGTAAAGCATGTCTTGTTTGTTGTATGCCTAATGGCTGTAAGTTATGGTCTAATTAGGAGAAGAATCTAAAAAGGCAATCTGTTCCTTAAGCTCCATTCCCATTGCTCAGGATAGATGGAATCAGTACCCTGAGATGGAAAGTTGTGTGAATTAGGCACCCGGAGACTGCATGATATGGTTAGTTAAAATAACAAATTCTCCATCAACATAAATAAATACAGCTCCCTTGAAATCAACACAGACTCATCAGTTCACCCCAGCAGAGCATCTGCCACAGGAGCTTTTCTGCCATGCTGATTTACAGATCTGAGTTAGCCAAGAAAAAAAGAAACTTATGGGGAAAAAGACAGCACCAGACGGACATTCTGGGGACATTGGGGACTAGAAGAGGATTTCTGAATCTTATATAAAGAAAAGAAAGCTCTGGCAAACATAAGTGTGAAGCATTTATAAGGCAGCAAACAGTAAACATTTATAGTAATGCTTATACATTATTACTTCTGCATTTCAGTGGGTTTGAGTGCTTTCTGCTAAGTTTTTCACATGACATTGCCATATTTAAAAACTTGTATTGTTTCTCAGTTACATTTCCTTTATACTGAGAGTAGTGTTTGTCTACCACATGGGAAACTTTCAGGTACTCTCTCATAAATGCACACTGTTAAATATGCTGCTGTGAATATAAATTGTGATATCGTGATCATTTCCATGTCATTAATAGCAAAAGATAACAGGCTGGCTTTCTGTGAAACTACTGCTGTTGCCTCAGGATTTGTCAGTTACTCTGCCCTAAAGATAAGGATGCTTATAGGCCTGCTTTTGTTCTTTTATAAGCTTGTGACTCAGAGAACCAAATCACCTTCTATAGGTTCAGCCCAAAAGGTGGCCTTCATTAACAAAAAGAAGTTCTACCAATACTGTCTTTCAAAACCTTTTTTAAAGCAAGCAAGGTGAAAGGATCATGCATTATGACATTTTGTTATAAACTTCCCTGTGCCACTGAACAAATGTGAGTGAAATCCCACAGCAGAAACTGGCAAGCAGCTGTAACTGCCCAGCCCAGTTTCACTGTCCAGATTGGCAGGAGCACCACAACACAGTGGGGAGCAGAAGTGGATCAGCATGTTGTTCAGTTGTGATAATCCAGTGAGGCTGTTACCAGGTTTGAAGGTCTCAGCAACGATGGCTACTTGTTAGGGCCCTGTCTGCCCACTTGTTCACCCAGCTCCCTGTAAAGTGGCACCCTGAATATCACCCAAAGGCAGCTATTCTCCCTGGCTGAAAACCAGTAGAGCATCCATGGGGCCCAAGCTGTGACCATGCTTACATTGCTTGATGAGCTTGATGAGGCGTATCAGTCCTGATCTGACTGTGCAGAAGAAGCAGCTGTATACAGGGAATAAATTAAAACATATATTTGCAGCATAGTCCACATATTGTTTGTGGCTATTCCATCAATATCATCTGCACTGTCCTGTGTGAAGCAATCACTTATTTGAGAGAGAGATGTGTAACACTGTCTTCTGTAGCCTGCACTGTTTCCAATGCCAGCCTCACCGCACTGAGCAGTGAACGTCCCACCTCTCTGTGTGCAGTTTGCCAGGCAGGCACTACATGCAGCTGCGGCCAGACTATCCCGTGATGCTAAACCAGTGGGTGCAGCAGTAGGCACTGCTTCTACAGCTGCCTGTGCTCTCAGTTCACGTTTGTCAGTGGCAGATGCTGTCCAGATCTGCTGGCAGGAGAGGAAGCTGTAATGGCATGTGACACAATTATTGAAATCATGTGGCTGTGTGAGTCAGATGACATGGAAGGATGCGCTGCAATGTGGATGTATAGAAAAGGGAGAATAAATTAACGCCTATCATTTTAAAGTGTGTATTAGATCTCTATTTCCTTACCTAATGCCTTTTTTGATGTATACCTGAAGCTCCAGAATACTGCATATAATTGAATGCACACAAAAAAAATCTCCAAGTAGGTCACTAGTTTCCTGTTCCAACTACCAAATGGGTCACATGCAGTTCAAAAACTGGGTGCTGAATAGATGAGCCCCTTCTGGTAGGTTCCTGATGTCATTCACATGTTGCATGCTCACTCTTTTTTGTTTTCTTTTTCCTTTGGTGGTCACCTAAATATTTTCAAATCTTCGGTGGGATGGTCCTCACTGTCTTTACCTCTCAACAGACCCTGCCAGAAGTCTGCTCTGAGCAGGATGAGATGGATTTCCTAATGGAAGCATTGATTATCAGGTATAGTTTACGGTTTTTACACTGATGATGGGTGGGGGGAAAAAGAGTCATGCAGGTAATAAGAATAATTTATCTTGCTTTGTTTTGGAAAAGAAATCCGCCCTTACTTTTCACCAGATGGTATTTTAGTAGCATATGAGTTACTGGTTTCAGCTGCTTGTGAATCTCAAGCAAGGTAGCAGAGTTTCAGCCATTTCCAGGAAAGCAGGATTCATCATGCATAAATGCCAAATTCTGAATGACCCCTACTTCCTCATTCTTCCCCCAGCTTTTACTGGCGAGCATGAAGTGTGGAATATCCCTTGGGTCAGTTGGGGTGAGCTGTCCCAGATGTCCCCCCAAGCTTCTTGTGCACTCCCAGCCTATTTGCTGGTGAGATGGTGTAAAAAGGCTTAATGCTGGGTAAGCACTGCTCAGCAATAGAATCATGGAATGCTTTGGATTGGAAGGGACCTGAAAGCTCATCCAGTTCCAACCCCTGCCATGGGCAGGGACACCTTCCACTAGACCAGGTTGTTCAAATCCTCATCCAATCTGGCACTGAGCACTGCCAGGGTGGGGCATCCACAACTAAATACATAGCTAAAATATCAATGTGTTATCAACACTCTTTTGGTGGCAAATCCAAAGCATAGCACCATATGAGCTACTGTGAAGAGAATGAACTCTATCCCACCCAAACTCAGTACAATATCTCAACAAAAACTGCTGCAGAGCTCTGCTGGTCATGTTCAGAGGAGTAAAAAGGCACAACATCTTTGTACAAACATGTTCTGCATTCGAAATGTTTTCCTTTTCAAAGAAGCTCATTGCCCTTTTACTAACTATAAATCATGTCCTGAAGCTCTTGCTAAAACAAATTGTCAAGGATGAAATAGAAAGCAATAGGAAAGCTAAAGATAAGAGCCACCTGTGCAGTGACTCAGAAGTTCAGCCTCTGTAAGAGCAGCACCAAGGTGGTACAACACAAGCTGTGTGCCAGGAAGGTATGTTTTTAGGCTTGGATGTGAGGCATAAAGTATATTATCTCTTAAAAATAAAAGTAAGGAGTTTTGTAAGAGCAGGTTTGACAGCTGAAGGAGAAAGTGTGAAAAGTTTTTCCTGTTGTGGCTTTTAGTTATTGGCTAAGTTGTATGTGCAACCTTTTTGTCTTTCTCATCTGTAGAGATGTTTGCCATAAGTAAGTGCTTTTTGCTGTGAAAGTCCTGAGCTTTTACCCTTTCTTTGCACAAAGATAGCTGAGTGATACACTCTGAAACCTCTGTAGGCATAAGGTAGTGAATATGGCTCTAAGTGTATAGCTTGCACAGATGGAACACAGCCCTTTTCCCAGTGTGAGCACTTCTCTTAGATGTGTTCTGGCTTATAACATTGTAAGCTTGACAGAACCTTTATAAGGTCTCATCTGCATGACCTTATAACAGTGAACTGAGATCTGTGAAACCTCCCTGGAGAACAGCCAGTCATTCTTATTACCACCTGTACTTTAAGTATTACAGTCTTAGAATTTGATTCATTAACACAAATCCATAACCTTCAAACAATAGCATAGTCAAGGGTGACTTTAAAGTAGTAGTATAGTTGGGGTTGACTGTAAGTGATCAGTGTTGATGCATTTTTAATTTGTGCGACAAAAAGTTCTGTTCTCATTGGCCCAGCTCATAGCTAGGTGCTGGTTTTCTGCTATTATAGCATGAATCTGGTGACATAGTGCCACTTCCTAAAATCTGCAAGAACTTTGGCAGCTGAACAGGAGCTAACACTGATGTATGGAGGTTTTTCTAAGAGCAATTTCAAACAATTACAGAGTGCTTTGATTTACTTAGTACCACATGACTCTTTCTCTTCCCCAGCATCCTTTCCATTTTTAGTTCCTGTATTATCCCGGTAATCACTTATCAAGGGAAGATGCTGCTTTCTAATGACTTGAGTCTTACTGAGCTTCTTGACAATCTCAGCTTTCTTTTGTAAGAGACAGAAAGCTGCTGCAGCAGTAGGTATTAGCTGGGTCCCTCTTTAGTAGGCTTGATACTGAACTGAGTCCACCAGACTATACAGCAGTATATTTAAAATAACCAATGCTCAAGTAAAATCCCCAGCATCAGAGTTTTGTTTCGCAAAGGTCAACATTATTTGCGTATTTGAAGTGCTTAGCTTTCTTTTCCCTCTCATGTCATCTCCATCTTTCAGTTAGTGTGTCCATTACATTATCTCTTTACAAACAGAAAGCTCTGCTTTACTTTCAGCTTTTCATACCTCCTCTTGAAAGCTGTTCGTGGGCAAAGCCAGTCATAACCCTAAGCTTGGGGCTGTCATAATCAGGGCAGCATTTTGATATGGCTGAAGTAGGAATTTGGTGACTCGCACCGCATCAGGATTTACTTCAGTTCAGCTTGTCAGAGCTCAAGGCACAGTGAGTGTGATGGATATTGGCCAGGTGCTAATGCTGTCTTTCTCTTCTGTGTTCCTGTGATTTTGGCTTCAGTAAGTTCAATCACCAAAATATCGTGCAGTGCATCGGTGTTAGTCTGCAGACGCTGCCTCGCTTCATTCTGCTTGAGCTCATGGCTGGAGGAGATATGAAGAGCTTCCTTCGGCAGAACCGACCCAGAGTGGTGAGATAACTTCTCTGCTAAACTTGTGGTTCATTTTAGTATGACTGTTTCTATTATTTTTATGAATTGGACACTGAAGCCAAGCAGGGATGTGTGTGTGTTCCAGCTCTTACAAACTTCCGGATATATGCCTCTGATTACTTGGTGTAAGCAGATGCCAATGAGAGAAAATGAAAGCAGTGCCAGAACTTCAGTCTGTCAGCAACTGAGAAGGAAAGACTAAAATCCTGTCCTGTCATTCCAGAGTTCTCTGTCAATTGGATACAAATTAAGGGGCTTTCTTTCCTCAATGTCTGCTTTGTTTTCTGTGTGCTCTGATGGTGTGTGAGGGGCTGAAGTTATAACACTGATATTCAGTAATGGGAATTTGTAGCACTAGGTCCTCAGCAAGTGTGCATCAGTACCATATGGAGATGCACAGATTTATACCAGTTGAAGAGGTGAGCCTGCATGTAGCACTGTGACAGGGATTTAAATCAATGCAAATGAAATTATCAAGGCAAATATTTTTGTTTAAAACCTTCCCCCCTTTATAAAAAGCTGTCATGAAGGGTTTTGCAAATGATCTCTCATTTCTAATGCTGTATTGATGCCAACCAAGTACAGTGAATACTTGAAATTAATTAGTTTCAATATTCTTCTAATGAACAGTTGATTCCTGATATTTGTTCTTGTTTAACAGTGGCATCTTGGGCACCTCTGTTAAATAAGCATGTTTCTGTTTGAGTGGAGCCTTCAAAAAAAAGAAGAGTTAAGCCTGATTCTATGTTATTTCTTACTATATTGAGGTGCCCATGCTGGCTGCCTACAGATGCAGGCAGAGGGTGACTAGTGCCTCATGTACTCCTACACCACATGATGCAGCAGCACAGCTTCTCCTCCACACGCACATCAACCCCAAATAGTTAAGATGATATAGCTTCATGTGTGCACACTCCTGTGATGGTATTAACATGTTGTTGAAACACTGAGCTTAATTTCTTCCTCATAAAGGAGTAAATATACTAATTAAATGCACTTACAGTGGTGTAACATCACCCAGATGGAGCAGTTTATATATCTTTATTTTTGGTATTTATACTGAAAGTGGTACAATTTTTGTAAGTATGTAAAGTCTGTGGGCAGCAAAGAATAATAAATACTCTTATTTGAATATTACTCATAGTTGTAATGTAAAGAACAGTTATTTTTTAAATATCATGGAAACAAACTGCTGCTATGTTAGCTGGTATGGTAGCAGATAGCAAATACAGCAGTTGAAGTCCTCTTAGTACTCAACAAACGTCCCTGTACACCTTTCCTGAAAGGAGAACTAACCCCATCACTAATGTATTTCACAACAAGTTTCCCTGGCTGCAGAGAAAATGCATGTCCATCACAGTCTTCTGACAGAGGGATCCCAGAACAGAGATCAGGTTCAGCTCTGTGGCTCTATTTCTGCTCCCTGCTCTTTGTTTCCTCTGCAGAAATGCCTACTTAATAGCTATAATAATTCTCCATGGCAGACGTCCAAGATCTTTGTGCAATAACTTTCCTAGCCAATAAAAACAGAGCTATAGTGTATGTTATGTGTTTTGAGCATGAGAAATTACAGCGATATCAGCATCCAGAAACAAAAGCAGCCTTAAAACGAACAATTTATTTGATACCTCTCAGGCTTATGATCAGCCATGTAGTAATTTCTCCCCACCCTTCCTAAGAGCAATACTGAAGTTCCAGGAGAAACACCAAGGAAATTTCCCCATGGGGAAATAAGTGACGGGATGAAAATAAGCAGGGCTCCTGCAGAGAAACTTCTCTATTGTTCTTAGGGAAGTGCAGATGGTAAAGGGCTAGTACCAGTCCCTGAGTCTGTGGTAAATCATTCCTTTTTTACGTACTGCTCCTGGGGGTAATCTCCATCCTTCCACAAGAACAAATAAGTTGATGAACACTGACCGCAGGTGCAGAGATGTGCACTCGTGCATCTTTGCTCTCTCTCTGAGTTCATGTGCTGCTTTCTCTTGATAATTTATTAATCCACTCTTTAAAAGTGTGTGTGTGTGAAGTTTCTCTCCCATCTCACCTTTTAAACCTGCTTGTCTTTCGATTTCACAAAGTCCAGCACCAGCAGGGACTAGTCCTCTCACATCCCCTTTTCTAGGCTATTTAGGCCAGGCCATAAATCTCTCACTACCTTGCACTCATGCACTGTGAGCAGGAGAAGTGAAATCTTCTGAAAGCGTTTCGGCTTAAATAAGAGTTTATTCATTTTCTAACCCTTTACTTTGGTCTGTTTTTATTCTTCTTTGCTCCTGACTCATCTAACACTTCCACCACCCTGTATGTATCTCTCCCTTTCTTTTCTTCTGCCCCTATCTGATTATCCCTTGTCTGAACTATATTCTGCTCCACTGTTCTTCCCTTACCTGTGTGTCTCTTTCCAGAATCAGCCATCCACACTAACAATGCAGGACCTGCTGAACATCGCTAGGGATATTGCCTGCGGCTGTAAATATCTGGAAGAGAATCATTTCATCCACAGGTGAGGAGAAACAGTCCCTTCTGATGTATCCCAACATGTGAAGCTCACACAGTTTTCATTTGCAGTGGATTAGACAGAACTAATCTCCAGGTGGAAGACAGAGATTCCTTTACCAATACAGGCTTGTGCTTAGATGTCTTGGCTTGTGTCAGTGTTTTTTGGTAGGAGTTAGGCTCTGCCCAGCTCTTTGTGCTGCTGGGGAGAAAGGAATGTTCTGTTCACAGTCACTGTTTTCAAGTGTTCAGGTGCCTACAATAGCCGCATTTGAGATTAGCGCTGTAGTCCACTAGATGGTAGTGTCAGCCTGTGTTAGCTTCTAAGACAATAAGGTACCATTTCTCTCTTTTCTATCTCCCTATCTTGACTTAATATTTTCCCTATCCCATCAGCACAGGACTTGCCATCATATTTGAGCCACTGACTCAAGAAGGGTAGAACAGGGATACTAGAATAGGGATAACAGGAGGTAAAAACCCAACTCTAAGGCTTCCTTCCCAGCTCAGCAGCTGACCTGCTGAGTGGCATTTGGGAGCCTGTATTTGTCCATTCACAGCTGGTTTTCCTCTTTTGTAGAGCAAAAAAATGTTGATATGGCAGGCTTCAATAAGAATAAACTATTGTAAAAGAGGTAAAGTTTATTATAGGTAGCCTTTTAAAATTCCCAGTTGGATATCAGATTCCTTTGCTTCTGATTACAAGTTGTTTCAGCTCATAATGTTCCCAGGCATAGCATGCGGCTGAATTCCTTCCTGAACACCACGCTGGGATCAGCTCTTGTGTTAAAAGGAAAGGAGAGACCTGCAGACAAAAGGGTCACAGGCTCTAACTAAAGTAACATGCAGCCTGAAGTTATGCAAGTAGACAGCTGATTCACCCCACATGCACAGGCACGTGTACGTACACATGACGTTGCACACAGCAAATAGGTAGAGCTGGGCAAGGGCAGGTAGAGACTGGAGAAGGTAAGGGAAACACGCGGTAATCAGCAGCTGAGGCAAAAAGCCATGAGACTGAGATATGGGATATGTTACGGCGTTATGATTACAGCATCTGAGACAGTTTTCAGTCTCCTTTATATTGGAACAATAATTAAGTTCCTTTGGAAAAAAGTACTAGAGTTTTCTGTCATTAAAAAAGAGCAGTAAGAGTGCAACGAGTTGTGGCTCTTGCATCTCTTAGTAAGTACATGAGAGGACCAGTATTCTAATTGGAAACTTCAGAGTTCATTGCTACAGCGATTACGAGAATCCTTACTGTAATAGTAATATCCTTTATCAACCTCCACCCACCCTGATCTACTGAATTTATGATAAGGGACAAGTTTTGCTTGTGCTGCAAGAAGTCCAACAGAAACTCAACAGACATTTTCTCTGCAAGTGTTTCATAAAATCAGTTTTCATCTCTCCTGTCAGGTAGATGTTCCCTGCTGTTCGTATGTCACTGAGCACAGCAGTCATCACATAGAACTTCTAACATTTATGTCAACATATGGACAGGCAAGCTGTTATTGCTCATGACCAATCTCCATTTTGGGAGAAAAGTGGAAGAAACTAGTGCTTGACTTTCTTAACAGCAGCATATGGCTTTTAAAAGGCTCCCAGGGTCAGTTTTTGCACTGTTAGGTCCGTAATATAAGCAACCTGTGAAAGGACTTATTTTGGTTTAGCCAGTAACTCAGGAAATCGATATAGAAGGAATTTCATTCAGGTTCTGTATTAGTATTTGTTAGTGATGTCAGTATTACTTAGAGTGGGTTGAGAAGGGAAGAAGGTAATAATTACAGATAACAGGTATCCTGGGGTAAAAAGGTAGTGTAGTGGGTTGTGGCGATGTCACTAAGGGCAGGTCTTGTTATCTAGGAGTCACAGCTGATGGAAGAGAAAGCAGAGCTTGACTTCCAGATCTTGAGGGATTTTTCAAGGCTGGCAGTGGGAAGAAACATAGGAGTTGTTCAAGGAGCTGATCTTCCTTGGCAGTCAGCAGGACCCCCACAATGCTATGATTTTTAATGAGTTTCTTTTAGGAATTAGTATTTAAGATGAACACAAATCCTTCAGTCTTGGCCATGGACCCATCACTGCCATGTGTCACAAGCTAATCTTGCACTCAGCAAACTGCTGCTCCAATATGTAGCTTTACTTGGTTCCACAGGAGATATCCAGAAGCAACAAAACAACCATTTACTAAATCTGGTTCTATATTGACTTTTCAAGCAGTTTACTAAGACTACCCAATAGCATTGCATCTGTAACTGATGGAGACACTGCTGAGTTGCCACTCTAGATGGAGCAAAAAAGACATGTCATAATGTGGTTGAAGCAAAAGGGGTTGGATCTGTCTCTGGCCTGACCTGACCCTGCTTTCTGCCTTAGTGAAAGGAGATAGGAGTGGGGAATGCTTGGAAAACACTGGGTAGAAAATGTGATGTAAATGTGGTTTAAGAATTGTGGTTAATAAAAACTATAATGTAGCTGGCATTATTTCTTATTTTTAATAAGGCTCTTCTCATTTGTGTGAAGATGACTCAACTCAGACTTAAAGGACTGGGTCTAATATTCTTTCTTTATTCCTTTAGCTACTTTTAGAATTATAATTTTTTTATTTTGATAAAAGAGATATAGCTGCAAGGAATTGCCTTTTGACCTGCACTGGGGCAGGACGAATAGCCAAGATTGGTGACTTTGGAATGGCCAGAGATATCTACAGGTAGGTGAAAAGCCATTTCAGTCCTGTGAATGACTCTGTAACCTGTATAATCTTGACCAGTTTGAACTGTGTCATGGTATCTGAAGCAGTGGAACCATCCATTGTATGCCTAAATGTGATTACAAATTAACTAGCTGGAGGTTAACAGACTGTAAATTAACCCATCTGTGCCTACTAGCCAATACAATTCAACTGTGCTTTTTCCAGACTGGGCCCCAGGGAACACTGCAAACACATGTAGACACTAGGGCAAGCATAGGCACATTTGTTAGCTAGTTGATCATATATAATCTTAAATGAATAGTAACCCCCCCCAACCATAGTTCTCAGTTTATTATGTCAAAGAAGACTTGCTGCATCAGCACCCTGTGCAAAGCAGTATAACATTTGATGTCTTCAGTTTCCATCCCAGTTGCAAAGAGGTTATAGAATACTGCTTCACGGCACTACTTGTGTTGATGGCTTTTCCTTTTCTCACTTGGCTCCTATTGCTGCATGCAATCCCCAGCTGCTGTTGCTGTGGAGATAAGATCTTTTCCCTGTCTGAGCCCTTTCTGACTGTGACATTCTCTATGTGTTTTACCTTTCCCAGAGCAAGTTACTACCGTAAAGGAGGAAGAGCTATGCTTCCTGTCAAGTGGATGCCACCAGAAGCTTTCCTAGAGGGCATTTTCACCTCCAAGACTGATACCTGGTAACAAATATCTTTTAATCACTTCTGCTACTCAGTGTTAAGGGTCCAGAAATGGCTCAAGAAAAAGATACCTGCTTAGCAGAAACCTTAAAAAGTGTCAGAAATTCCCAGAAAATTATTACACGTCTTCCCTCTACATTCATTAGAGGCACAGCTGAAGAATTCTGAATGAGAATTAGAAGATCTAACATAAATGGTGGTAATAAAAATTCTCTATGCATAAATGCAGAGTATCACATAAAGGTAGTCAAGAAGTGAAAAGAGAAAGCAGTTCAGATCCCCAAGAAGTCTCAGTTAGAAATCCAGACAAATATCATCAGATACTTCCCTCAGCCCTCAGTATCGGTTACTCAGTTCCTCTTGGTGACAAGGCCTGCTTGTCTTGTAAATGACTCTGTCATTTACAGAAAAAGGATTACTTGTGTATAATTTCTTTCTGTTGCATATAAAATGACAGATTCAACCAGAAGTCCTTGCTGGTTGCTGAGGAAACAATATTTATATATTGATTCCTCATGTAACTTCATCTTCTTTAAAATAAGCACCCCCTCAACCCTAGCATATTCATGCACAGGTGCTGGGGAATGGAAGCTTTCCAATTGCTTAAGAATGCCTCTCTCCCTGTACAGTAGAGTCCTCAATATACTGTACTGAGCCATTCCCTTAAATGCCACACTGACCCAGTTTCCTGGAGTTGTTAGTGATGCCGGAAGGGATTGCTTATCAGTCCCTAACTGTGAGCAGCCAGTGCTAAATATTTTGGAGGAAAGTGTTACTGTTCCTGTAAAAGGCTATTCTAAGTAACATGCATGTACTGGAAATTTCTTCCACCTTTGCAAGAAATAGTGACTCTTACAACCCTCTTGACTCCCTTGCCTCTAAGAACTCATGTTGTTTTCAGTGGCACTGCTAACTGACCTGTGGATAAAAAAAGAGCATCCACATCATGATAAAAAAGTAAATGCTGTTGCCTTTCAGTTTCATTTGGATATCTCTTACTCTGTTTTATTCTTGAGCATCCTGTTCCCAAATATGATCCAAACATCTTGAGTCTACCCAAGTAAGGTAGGAATCTCCATGCCAGAGCTAACAGTTATTTTCAGTTAGACCATACATAGCAAAGGGTTCTCTGGCATTTCCTGGTCTAGAAATAAGGAATGCAGCAGAAAGAACAAGTTCAGAATTATTTAAGTATTTTGAAGCCTCTGCAAAACTGGGTTTGGAGCTTGAGCAAAGGTTTTGTTTGGTTTTTATATTAAAGTTGACTCATAATCATGCTAATTGCACATTACTGTGGTTGGCCTTCAGCTTCTAAAGGTTGTTGCTGTGTGTTACTTACACTTCATGCCAGGTTTGTGGAGCACAAATGACACCTAATTGGTATTGCTGGCTGGTTTCTGACACAGGTCCTTTGGTGTGCTGCTTTGGGAGATTTTCTCTCTAGGCTACATGCCCTATCCTTGCAAAACCAACCAGGAAGTGCTGGAATTTGTCACCAGTGGAGGAAGAATGGATCCACCAAAAAACTGCCCAGGACCAGTGTAAGTATTTCCTTACTTCTGTAAGTAAGAAAGGGATAAGTAAGAAAGGGCTTCTATAAGCCAAGGGATAGTGGATATCGAACAGGTTTGGCAACAGCAACCAGATACCTTTAGTCAGGGAACTGCAGTTCCTGTGGTCCCATGATCACTTCATTCTGAAACACCTTTCACATCATTATCTTTCTTGATCAATAGATGTATTTTCTTTTTAAACTTGTTTCAAGGTACCGGATCATGACCCAGTGCTGGCAGCACAGCCCGGAGTATCGGCCAAACTTCTCCACCATCCTGGAAAGAATCAAGTATTGCACACAGGTACCGGTCTTTGGTATCCAGATGGATGATAATCCATGGAATGCCAGCTACCCAAAGGCACTAGCTTTAGTGCCCCAAACAAGTGAAGAGTCCTGGCAAATTGATTTAGTTATTTTCCTAATTGGTGCTGTTGGCTCCACTGCTCTTTTCATTTGGGTTTTCTGGTATCCATCTTCACTCTTCAGCCCAATCAAAATGAGATTGTGCTGTTCCTGTGGAAGTGGGTGCTTTCAGCTCTCAGTTTATTCAGTAGCAAAACGTCCTTCATTTTGTGATAGAAATGTATTTAGAATCTCTTTTGAGGTCCATATTCTGACCTTTCTTACCTAATGTTGCTCTAAAGCCACAGCAGAATTGGTATGGAGTTGGCGGGATAATGAGATGGCACAGTGAGTTCACCATCTGGTAGCATTTTACAGCTACAAGCCTGGATCTAACCTCCCAAGGGAGAAATGATATGCTAGTGACCCCCAGCTTAACTGCTGATTTCAATGAAGCACAGCCTCTGCTCAAAGGAAGCACATACATGAGAGAGCATTTTTGCAGAGTGCAATATCCAGAATGGCAGATAGCACCTTGCATGATGTGCACAAATACTGCCCAAACCAGATGTCAGCCTCTGCCAAAAGCTTTTTCACTGTCATAGGTATATCTCTTAAAGTGCAGGTGTGTCCATCACCCTGGCGGTGTTCAGGGTGTAACAGATTCTTGCCTCTCTTTTTCAGGACCCTGACGTGATCAACACTGAGCTGCCCATGGAGTGTGGCCCCGCACCAGAGGATGAAGGGAGTACGGTCATGCGTCCAAACATTCCCAGTGGGATAGTGCCCCTCTTGGTAAGCCCTACTCTCACACCACAGACAACACCTAAAGCACTGGACTCCCATCAGGCTGGGCACAAACTTGTGCAATGCCCACAAGAGCTGCTGGTGGAGAACCTGGGCAACCGGACTGCTCGAGGGCCCAGCCTGCCATCCCTCACTGATTTCAACAGTGGGCCCTGGTTCCAGCAGACCTCAAACCAGAAGCTGGAGCTCAGCAATCCACCAAGCCACAGACTTAAAAACAAAACAAAAAATCTTTGGAACCCAACCTATGGATCGTGGGTGCTAGAGAACATCTGTCACTTCAGCCCAAGCTCCAAGCCCAAAGCAAATCCGGAGAGGGAAGATTCAGGCTTTGATGGGAATTGCAGTTCTCCTAGCTCCCGGGCATCTCCAGCGTCTCCAAGTCGAAGCAACTGCCCTCAGCTGGATGTCAGTGGGATTGAACTGGTGAAACTCCAGACTTTCCCCTGTGGCAATGTAAATTATGCTTATGATGACCTGTGCTGTGGCGCTGAGCGCCAACCATCGGGTTTGGCAGGGGTCAGAGGAACTGTGCTAAGGAGCTCCAGCCTGCACAGAGATGAAAAGCCTTTTTATAAGACAGAGAAAACATCAAGGGAGAGGGACTCTGGTCTGTCTTTGTCAGATGACCTGAGTGTTACTCCAGTATAACAGAAACAGTTCTTCCAAAGATCAGGGAATGTGTGTGTCTGGAAGGACTGCTTCCTGTTTCACTCACTTCCTCCATTTAAGTTCCTTTAGATGGGTGATATTTCAACATCAGCAATGTTCTGCTTTCTCCTTCAACCTGCCAGATCCCCAGATCGTTAAAGACAGTTGCATTCCTCTGTCTGTCCATCAAACATGTTCCATGAACCAGCTTAGAGGTGGAGATCAATGGCATTGCTGCTCTCATTCAGAAGACAATAGTGAAAGGACTCTTAATCTGCTCAGGTGAAAAGAACTGGACCTACCATCCAACTGCAGCGTTTGGATGGAAATAAATAATGACTGACACAGGTTGTGCTTCTTCCTGACTGAAGAAACCAAAAACACATGCTGTGCAACTTGCAAAGGCTGCTGTATTCCCAAGAGCTTCTTACAGTCCCTATGACTTATTAATGATGCTCAGGCACTGTAAGGGAAGTAAATAAATAGCAGCTACATTTGCATCTGTGTTATTAGCAGACCCTGTGGAAAAACATGGAAGTGAAGCTACTGCTCAAATTGGAAGTGGCAGGAAGGATGAAACGAAAACTCCAGGCTCCTCTGAGCACGTGCTTTGAGAACAAGCAATGAAGAGGGAAACAAATTTACTATTCACAAAAAAAATAATTGGTGGAGCTCATGGTGTCCCTTTGGGTACTGAAGGAAACATGCTGCTTGTCTCATGGTGTCACTTTCCTCACAGCTCCTGGCATGGAAGGGGCAGGTGGCTTTTCAAGAAAGGCTTTGCTGTGTGGCATAAGGAGAAATGGACTGTCTTTATCTTGTAATGGACTTTATTTGGGTTGAACTTCATTTGTGTCTGTATGTTGGTATTCGGCAGTAGTTTCCTGTGCTATGTTGTAAGCATCAAGCTGAGGTTCTCAAGTGACTGTCTAGCTCTTGGTGCACTGGAGTTGTTCTTGGTTTTAATGCCTACTCCTCTGGGGTAGAAACAAAGTAATGCAAAGGAAGGGCAGAGTGAGGGGGAACCTAACAAACAAACACAGACACAACCTTACAATGCTCTTTACACAAGCAGGTAGCTCCATCATTTAAGAAAGCTAAAATCATGACTTGGCTTCACACACCTGAGCAGGTCGTCATTTCTTCTCACATTGCAAGCATAAGACTTGCTGGTAAAGGCTGTTGCTTTGAGGACAGTTCATTTCTAGCACTTTCTTCTGCAGCCTAGGGCCTAAACTGATGTTTACTGGTTAAAGCCTGCAAAATAAGGTTACTGAAAAAGTAAATAATTTGGATTAAGCCTGAACAGTCTCAGAAGGGTTTTGTTCTTGCCAAACTCCTGAATATTGCACTACCAACCTACAGTGGCAAATTACATGCTGCCTGCAAGTGTAATCAAGTTGTGTGGCAAGATGTCACTTGTAGACTCACTCTGGTTCCTTTCTGATGGTACAAGCTTCATACTTAGCTATCAGCTGCACATACAGTCTGGAGATGTGGGCTGGCAGGAGAGGGTTTGCTTTGATCACAGACTTCCTGTCTTCTGCGTCATTCAGGGATGGACACTACTGAGATGTGGTACAGAAAAAGCACAGAGGGAAAAGCCTGAATCCATTGGGAGTGAAATGTGTCTTCAGTGCAGGTTTATGTTGTTCTGACTTTGTATCTACCTGTTCCAAGCTTCCTATAGTTCCAGGCCTTTGGCTTTAGAACTGATAGTTTTACGTACCATCACTTATAGACCTGCACATCTGTTACAACCCTGCTTACAAGTCTCGTTAGCTATCAGAATGGATGACAAGAGAGGAGTGAAATACTGACTTGTTTAGAAGCCATGGGATGTTAACTATAACACCTTCTGTTCCTGCAGCCTTTCTGTGAAGTTGCAGGCACAAGACATCTCTTTTCACATGGAAAGGACTATATAATACCTTGAGTCCAGTGAGAAGCAGATAGGAACCCTGCTGTCCATGTGGTTACCCAGCTTGAGCTGCCACCATTTTCCCCATACAGAGCACTTGCCTCAACATGATTCAGGAATTTAGAAAGGTCAGTAGTGATAAAACTAAGCCATTAAAACGTGGGGTGAGAGGAGAGCACAGCGTTACTGCCAATGCCATGGGCAGTCTAGGCTGCAGCTGTGCCTTCATTTTATAATGAAAATGCAAGTTCTTCAGTCCAGCACTTTGGGTAAATACCTGGTTTTACTGAATAGCTGCATCAAGGTACTTACTTATTTACAGGAAGAGCATAGACAAAGCTCACTGAGCCAGAATAGAAGTCCGTCCCACCCAATATCTTAACCCTAAGTGTCCAGCAGCAGGGTGTTGAAAGACAACCGTAGAATGAGCATGCACTGATTATACAGTGATACTTTGCTGGTTTACAACAGCATGTGGCTCAGGAATGTACTGAGCGAGAGTGTCTTGTAGCAAGACAGAACATGGAGCTGCATGTACCAAATGGGCACTGAAAGAAAGATGGGAATTTTAAAAGGATCTGCATTAGCAACCTAAATTTTATGTAACTCCCACAAAAAAACCCTGAAGGTAAATAATCCGTCAGTGCACAAAAGGTCAATCTTTGACCTTTTCCTGTGCGTATCTGATCTCTTGGCTGCTTTTTAAAAACCCTCACGGATAATGAAATTTTAATTAATATCCTGGAGGCAATAATGCTGATACTGCTGCTGTGTGATGCTGGATGCTCCACGCTGCCCAAACCGTACTACCTAAAAATAACAATCGCAATGACATACTCTACAATCCTCGGTTCTGAGACTGAAACTTGCTGTTCATACAAACACAGATTTCACAGTGCTCAATCACTGCTATTTCAAAACATGACTGGAAGCTGTGTTTTAAGAAGACACTTTCAGTGCATAATCAATGAGTTGAACCCATAGTGTCAAAATTAGATTATTTTTGGCAGCTGAAAGCTGAAACCTGATTTTGTTTCCTACCAGAATGACATGAGCAGGATCTCTGGGATTATCTGTGATCCATGTGAAAAGTCTTCCAACACTTCCCCACTGCAGAACCAGCCATTTATAGGATTCCTACAAATTACTCTTCCTGATGGGTGTCTGCCTTTTAACATGTTACCAACTTGGTTTTAGATTGTGTGTATAGAGTTGTTTTGGGTTTTTTCTGGACTCAGCATTTATGTGGCTTCACACAAACTCATACCTACACTTTAAAGAAGGGACTAACAAAACATGAAATAATCCTGCAAATTTCAGTTTGTCTTTCACACTCATTGATGTTCTTGTTTCTGATCTGTTGCCTTTTCTGTCCTCAACTTACATGTTTGTATCTTCATTTGCCCTTTAAAGAAACCGAACTTCAGCGGCACAGATTTAAGGTCTTCCCCTCATACCAACCCCCTTCCTGCAGTTAGCTCCCCACTGAGTTGCAAGAGGGCAGGTGCGTACTGAGAAAGCTTTGCAAGTCTAATGGAATAGTTATGGGCTTTTGCAAATGTAACTTATTCCACCTCCAATATCCACCCCCTACTCACCTGAAAGATTAGAAAACACTACTGCTAGGAGCTGCAGCTCCATTGCTGTCAGCCAGTGAGCACACTCCTCAGAGCCTCGAGCAGCAGAGCTCTGTGAGAGCTGATCCTGTAGACACAGTCATGCTTTCTTCTCATCAATCCTCCAAGTTCCTGCCCTTTCCAGGTTGATGGAAATGACATCTCAGGCACAACATCCCTAATATCTTCCCATCTCATGACTTCTTCATTTAGCTGAACTGGCTCCGATTTGTCATTACCTCTGACCATGGCAGCACTTCTCACCAACATGCCTGTCTGGGTGACTACTGTACATAAGTAGATGGCATGCCTGCTTCTATGCAACTGAAAGCTGGAGAAGTGTATAGTTCTATATTTGCAACACAAAATAAAGAGACACTAATGGTGGCTGTTTGTTTCCCCTCTCTGCTAAGTACTCTTCACACACAGATAAGAAGACACTCTCTCTTGCTCAGAAGTGTTGCCAGTCCTGGAGGGTTGACTGCTTCTTCCCTGCTGCCAGAAAAAACTGCCTCATGGAACTGTTGACTGCTCTGAGTCTGCCAAGTGCCTGCTGATGCACCATGTCTTGATATACTGCAGGCCATGAACTGAGATTTTTTGAGACAGAGCTTACCTCAAAGGAAGCTGTCCAGCTTTGTGTGGATTGGGTTCTAAAGCAAATGTCCCTAATAGGTTTTGAACCAAGCTTCTACATGTGTTAGAACCAGTTTTGTTTCAAGAAACATTAGATGCTAAAGACTAAAAGTACAAGAAACACCAAAATAAATAGTCCATGTTCCTTCCCTAAGGAAGTTCTTGTAGAAAAAGATACTACTGTCCTGTGACCAAACCACAGTGGATGTCTTTTTTCCTTCAGTCTCTTTTATTTAGTAGTATACACACTTCAGAGTAACAAAAACTCAACCAATACAGTCAATGTCAAAAGTGACCACGGTCAGCATTGCATTGTAGTGTTCAGAACGGATGCATGTGGATGATACAGGCCATTTGATCTCAGTACCTTAAAAACAACAAATAATAACAACAGCAATAAAAAAAATAGCAAGAGCCCTCCAAGATACTTAAGGGTTTGGTCCAACTCTCATTGAAACCTTTCCCTCTAGTAGGAACTGGATCAGATGTTAAGTGAATTTCTCCCCCTGTGTAAATTTAAGAGGGATGTCATTTCATTTTTACCACTTTAGTTAAATCTCATCCGAATTTCTACCTTTGTGGGGCCCCAACACCTATCCTTTTTAAACTTAGCTGATGTATCTCTTTGTGCATTTCTTCCTATATTGCACCTTTCTCCAAAAGAATCTCACAGCATCGTGCAAGCAATAATGGACAGCCTCACACCAGTCCTGTGAGGTAAGTAGGTACTATTCCCATCTGTAAAATGGCAACAAAACTGAGGCCTAGTTGTCCAAGGCCAAAACAAGGAGTCACTGACAAAGTTGAGGGAGAGAAGTAAGTCCTACTGCTGGATTCACATAGGAATGCAGCAGCTACAGCAGTTAAGAATTGCTGCATCTAACTAGTGAGTTTAAAGATCTTGGTGTCAGAAGTTAGCTGTGCAGCACCAAAGTGCTCTGGGCCAGCATACCTTATTGTGCTGTGGAAACACAAAAGCTTTCAGTGTCTCCACAGTGGGGCAGATTCTCAGTCGAGGCATTAAAGAACTTCGTGCTGGACTTGTATGTGAACAAATACCTTTTTTTATCATGCATCAGCTCTTCTGTGTTACATGCCTGTGCAAAGGCATGGTACTGACTCTGGTAAATATAAGCTTATTCAAAGGCAATGTACTCCACAGTGGAAGGAGGCTATACTGCTTCCTCACACCAGCAAGTGAGTGTACATAGAGAGGCACTTGGGGCCATTCAGTGTGAATCCAGGTACCCAGTTCACCCAGTGGTAGTTTGCTCGTGAGCTCATAGCCTCCAGACCCTTAGAGCTCCAGCGCTCAGTTCCAGTCCCACACGTGCAGTTTGATAGTGAAAAGTTGCCTCCTTTTCTCCTTTCCCGCAACAGCAGCAGCAGATTGTGGCTTCTTCCCCTCTAATCCCTTAGCAACCCAAAGGGCCATTTCTAAATTAACTTGCTAGAACTACTTCCAGACCAGGGTCTGCTATAGCACAGGTTTTCTTCCCCCCACCCCCCGACCTTTTCAACTGCTGCAGAGGAATGGATCATTCTCCACATTTCCCAAGATCACATACTGCAAACCATCAGCTGCTAGCAGCAGTTGGGTTTTTTGAAGCTACTGGTACCCACACTTCTCCTTTAGAACTGAACAATCATCCTAGAAGTTTATCTCAAAATCTCAAGTGACTTTTGAGCATCAATTTTTACCCTCTAAATCTCCTCTCTAGAGTGTTACACTGGTGCAAAGAGCAAAGAGTCACAGGTGTGGTAACAGAAGAAGTTTAATTCTTCTGAAAGAAATTTAACTCTGAAGATCAATCAGGCAAACCACTACTGAATGCTATCACCTGAACAGGCTCATTGCTAACTTTTCTGATTTCTTACTTTCATTATGGTAGGGCTGCTGCAATTGCAGTCTCATAGAAAAGGCATAGGTACTAAAGTCCTCCCCTGGGAGGCCTAGTTACTTACTGCTCCTTAAGCACTGCTAATGCATGATTACCTGCCAGCTGCAGGAAGGAGGAAGACTTCAATTGTATGAAATTCATCACAGCTTAGTTTTTTCATCTTATAGCAGTTCAAAACTTAGGCGGCTTCTGCAATGACAATGTCTGTGCTCTCTGTCACATAAATAATGTGTAAATCCTCTGAAATATCCAAGTGGAAAATTCGTTAACGTATTGTCATGAAAATAAAACTGAGAGACTCTGGGAGGCCAGAGAAGTCTGAATTTGCAGTGAACTGCAATGATTACCAGTTTCAAACAGCTGCTGGGTTAGGATGAAATGTTTCCATCTCATCACTTCCTACAGAATACCCACTCTCTGTCATTTAACTTTCAAGTCACAACTGAGCTTGAATTTTTAATACTGCTGTTTTGTTTAGAGGTGATTAAAAAGTCATTAAATCTGACTGATGTCTTAGTACAGTAGTGTGCTATCTACAGTAACTCCCTTTAGAAATTATTTTAGGCTCTTAAATTCTAGTTACAAATGCTGTAGATACAGATTTCATTCCAGATCTGGACTCTACAGTCTACTTTTTTAGTCATGATCACAATTACTACTGAAATAGCCATTTCCAAAGCATGGAGTCACCTCCATATATCCTAAAGTTCTCAGAATCTCTCCTGAGCAGAGGACACCAGCAAAAGACAGCAATTTCTGATCAGTGTGCATTACCTTACAGCTTTAGATGTTGAAAGGCGATTCAGAATCAAGTAATACAAATCGTGTCCTCAGTTTGAAAACTGCACCATCACATTATTAATGTTAAAACCTGGAATGCAAGTGAACATGTGACTACTGATAGTATGTCTACTGCTAGTATTTAAAGAACTGTTTAAGTGATTGGAGGCAACCAACAGAGCAGGTATGTGAAGCCACTACAAAAAAAATCTCTTCACTCTTGACTTTAACCTGCATGCTGTGAATCTTCTCTGGTTGTGCCCAGGCCACAGCAAAAGAAGGATGAACCACAGATGGCTCCGCAATGCCACATGGGGACTTGGGGATGTGATATATTGACATTCCTTCCCCGAAACTGCCCTGAGATAACAGCTGATACCTGGGAGGAAGGATGCCTGGGAATTCACTCATCGTTAGTGTAACGCTGTGAATGCAGAAACACAATCGGTGTGCCAGTCTACACGATTAAGTGGCAGCATTGTATTTGGGAACAAGAATATGGCTAAGAAGTCACATGCAATAGGAGACAGCCAAACCATGATCTTAAAAGACCACACTGGTTGCTGGCTACCAGTGCATGCTTGTATGTGCACGGGTATAGGGATTTTATCTCTAGAAATAAACAAGCCTTGGAAAAAGCCCTTAGATCCCTGGGCTGTGTGTGAAAGCAATTACTGATTTTCAGAGCTGCAGTTCAGCTGCAAGAGGCCAAATCTGCCAAGCTAGGAACTTTTCCAACAGCTCACCCAGCCTCAAAGTCAAATGTCTGTGGAGACAACAGGCTGCTGTTCTCTCCCTAAAGTACCTGTAATCTCCTGAGAGGCTACATAGAAAGCAAAGGCTGTTCCCAGATAGAAGTGAATAAAGGCTAGGGTATGGGAGACATGGTCACAACAGTCACATGCAGCCACTACAAACTGCTGTCACCCTTTGCTCCAGGTTTCTTGTGATTATCACCCATTTCCACCTTGTGCACGCTGTAACACAACAGCAGAAGTTGCTTGTCCAACCTATAGTGTACACAGGAGGAAGGAGTCTTGGAACTGGAGAGAAAAAAACACAACCCCAACTCTTGCTGGTTTCAAACCTATGCAGTTCCCTGAAAAACTGTTATTCCTACCCTGAATCTCCAAGCACTTGCTCTGGTTCACTAAGAGGTAATCTGTTTGCCAGAAATCAGAATCATTCTGGTTTACCATACAGACCTCTTGACTCATGCTGGTGTGATTCCTGAGCATGGAGACCTTCATTCTCTGAGGACCAGTCTGAAGTTAGGCTGGTGCAATGCAAACCAATCTGGAGTTATTCAGGTTCAAAGAGGGCCGACGCAAAATCATTTTGGTGACCAACGCTGGGTTCTGGATGCAGCTCCCTCTGCACTGATGACCTCAGGAGTTTGGAGGGTGTTAAAGGTTTCCTTCAGACTGAGTGATCCAGTAGAGCAGAAAGTTACAGAGAAGCCCTGCAAGTTTTGTGTCATTCTCAACTCATCTCTCAGTGATGCTTTCCAAGATGCCAATCAAATTGTCCAAACCCAACAAGTACCCATCCTCCCTGTTGCCTTCTTCCCAGGGGATCCTGTGATCCAGTGTCTGCCCATCAGGGAGAAGGGTGGTCTTTCCAAAATCGATCAGCCACACATTGGCATTCCCACTGCCATCATGTACAAAAAGTAGTGAACTTCCAACGACCTGGAAGACAGATTGAAATGATGTGGTTAAAAAAACACCTGTAGCTCTCCCCTGTCACTTAACACTTCCCACTAAGAAAATGACCTCCTCAGATGACCTTCTAACCTGTGACCCAACAGACTTTTGGGCTGCACTTATACATTGACAATTTACATGCCCCATTTGCATAACCACATCAATCAGTGATGTGTAGATGAGCAAAGGGACCCAGTAGACAATGGGAACAAAAGCAATACTCCAGCTCACTTGGCAGCAGGTCTTGATTTGAGCTATTCAGCAATATCCAGTGACTACTTTCAAAGACAGACCGTGGCCCATGAACAAAACTGCCATTAGTGACAGGAGGAAATCAACAAGGTAAAATAAAATGTCTTATCTCAAAATCTTGAGCTGTAACAAGCAGAATGTCTTTTTCACAGCAAAGCATACAAGGAGAAGATAAAGAGCAGACTCATACAGTGTTTCAACATAAACCCAGTATAACTAACAAACCATTGTCAAATACCAACTGAATGCTACTGTACCAAAAGCAAGCTTCCATATTACCATTTCCCTGTAAAGACTCCCACTGGAACACACCAAGATCAGAGAAGCCACAGGAAACTGATACTAATAAACCATTCCCTGCAGTGGTCCAGAGCTATAAGTGCTGAGATTCTATAAAGATGTAAGGATTTACATCATTCCTCAACTGGTTTAATCTTCTGTATCATTGTGATGGAGGCTTTGTGATATCGGTGCTGTTAACATATATTAGTTGTCTTCTACTACAAACTCCTTTCTAGTAATACAGCTGCACTCTGAAGTACATTTGAATGATCAAACAAAGCAGCAATGCACCTCCATAGCGTTACACCCACTTCTTACCTCATGTCGCTTGAAGAAGTCTGAGGATTCAAGAATTATATGAATTTCCTGCAGACGCTTGAGGTATTTGTTCTGGAGGAAGAGAAGGTAAAAAAACAACCCATAAACATTTAAGTAAAGACTGAATGAAGTTATTCTGTTTACAAGAGCAAATATAACTAAGAGCTCAAGTTAGTTTTAGGCTAGAGGTCCTTCAAAACAACAGGTTCATCATTTCAAAGTCAATCTGAAAATACACTTCAAGACGCTTTCATAGTGAACAAACAGGCTGGAGTTCCTCCGCTGCATGTGTTACATGGAGCATACTCACCTGCCTTGCTTTGGATGCAGTGACACTTCCTGCATCCTCTTTTTTTTCCCCTCTTTATTAAAAAAAAGAGAAAAAAAGTCCCAAGCGATTCAAAATCTTTGCATTCTCCACAGTGAAAAGAGAATGAAATCGTGTTACAGAGACAAGGAGGAGCCCCAGCCAGGCAGGGAGGGAGGAATAAATAAAAAATCAAGGCCTAATGCATAAAGCTCTAGTATACATTCTTAATGCATGCTCCTCCTGCAAGGCTCACATGCCTTCACCATAGCTTTTACACTGCAGCAAAGCACTATGGGCTCCTTTGAAGTTCCAAAGACAAGAGACATGTTATGCCATCTACCATATGCCTGCTGTGCTCCCTGTGAAGTAGCACATAGGAATCGCTCTTCAAGGCAAGTCTCTCACATAAGAGCCCAGCCAGTCACCAATCACACTTCCTGCCCCCATGCTTTGGTTTCATCCTCTCCAGACTGAATTCCCAAATCATCAGTTTTCCTGCTGCCAGCACAATCCTTGCGCAGACATCACCATCCCTGTGATGCATCTAAGACTCATCTAACACCATCTAACTGATGGCAAGCCATAAGTTAGCTTGACTGATATTTTTCCAGCATGGGGAGCTTGGGGTGACCTCCTGGCAAGGGCTGACAGAATTGGTCTCAGCCAACTACTTCTCACAGCCCACCAAGTTCCCATGTCCACTCTACCTGCTGAGAGGGACTGGAAGTCAAAACCATTTTTTTCCTTGGTAGTTTGACTCATTCTCTTGTACCAGAGGAAACATGGCCCTGAAGCAAGTTCACTGGGTCAAAACCAGTGAACCTGAAGAGTTCAGACTCACCAGAATAGTTGTGTTGCCCTCAATGAATTCCACAAAAACCTGGAGAACTTGCTCCTGTGTCTTCGTAGTTTTGAAGTTTGTGTTACATGTTCCATCTGCCTTCTGCACAAAACCACACAAAGACAGAGACGATTTATAGTACACACGTATCATTCCCCTCATCAGTCGATCCTCCTGAACCACCAACAGCTCAGCTCTTGCTAACCAGATCAAAGTGAGCAGTTGCACAGGAAGAGAGCAGATAAAACCGAGCAAGAAGTGGAGGAGAAAAGCCACACGAGCTGATTGGACAGCTTTAAATGGCAATTCATTTCCTGTTGAGTGCAGTTAAAAAACAAATCATGCTATTACCAGCCTACAGGAGGGTTTCCTCACGTGTCAATATGAGCAGTGCAAAGTTCAATGGGGAAAACCACAGTGACCTCCTTCATTGTCCTCTCATCTCACTTGGTACAGTCAAACCCCAGCTAGGGATGCAAGGGGACATTTTCAAGCCCAGTTTTACCAGTCCTTTCTGTTTAGGTGTTGGGTATTTTTCTGGTTTTGTTTTTCAATGGGGAAATCAAAGAATCGTGGTTAAGACTCAATTCCCAACATACCGTTGCACATGAATGTGACCCAGAAGTCACAGAACAGAAAGCTAGCTGCAGATAGGGAGAACTTGGGATTTGCAGTCCTAGCAATGACAAAGCACATGTGTGAGAGCTTTGGCAAAGGACAGTGCAGGCACGCTGGTATCCAAGCGGGTCCTAGAGGAATTCAGAGTATATTTGTACTAGCAGTAAGGTTCAGTACAAAGCACTCTGATACTGAAAAACAAGTCTTTTTCCATGCTAGTAGTGACCAGTTTGTGCTTGTGGAGCTACAAGTGAATAACAGCTGTCAACACATACTACATGAATATGCATTTCCCTAAGAACATCCTTGGTGATTAAAGAGACACAAATACAAGCTTTTAGGACACACATGTAAAATACAGCAAGTACTGCAGTCGGTAGCCTGTATCCACAAAGAGCCTGCAAGATTATCAAACTGTATTCCTCTCACTGTATCAGTCCAATGACATCCCTTATTTTCATTGTAAGAGTAAATCAACAGGTCATGCAAATGTGTTACCTCCTACATATTAAACTGGTTCAGTTCAGCTCTAGTCTCAGCAGGTGAAACACTATTTACTCCACAGCAGAACTCAGCTCCTAGTATATACCCCAAAAAAATCCAAGCATGCTAAATTTCCAGATTTATCATGCAAGGGAATGAACTGACTGAATGGCAAAGCCATGCAGAACAGCCTCCCACCTACCAGACTTTCTAGCAGCAGAATAAACAGCGTTTTATTCCAAGGCTGTGGGCCAGATACAAGTGTGGCATGTCAGCCTGATGAGATGTGCAAGTTATGCAAGGGAAGTTCAGCAGGTAGGCAGTGAAAGTTAGGAGCCATCTGATCTGAGGTATGATAATGCTCAACAGCACATAGAAATTTGGAACTTGGTCTGATGCCTATTACCTCTTGAGTAAGGTTGTCTGAAAAAATCATTTCTCCCTGTGCCCCAAATCCCAGAGCACAGTCTGGAATAGCTGCTGTGTGTTCCCTTTTCATCCTTTTGTCTGGACAGACCGGCTGCTTGCTTCCCTGTTGTTTAGAAGCACTTTTATGATTTTCTTCCTTTGCAGTGGTTGGCAGGAAACACAACTGCTGCCTGTCTTTATTGTTGTAAACAGCATCCAGATTCTGAATGGCACCAACCTTTGTATTCCATACCAGGTCCTCGCAACAGCTCTGGATGTACCAGACCCCCAAGAGGCACTTGCCTGACTCACTCTTTGAAGCCACACCTTTGCCAAGGCTTCCACAGATGTTCCCGCACAGCAGAGCAAGCGGCTACATGGCACAGACAGTGGGATGCTTGCAGCACTTCTCATTAGATGTGACAGTGACATGGCTAGCAGGAGGGGAGCTTTGGCAGCTCCATGAAACAGTCCTACCTATCTTAACCTCTATGGTCTTGCTTAGATTCCTCTGCAGACTTCCCTTACAGGGCTCTGTGTCAAGATCATGACTTACGTGGATTCACAAAGATTTATGAATCAATTCTGATGTTCTCCTGGGAAAATGGATATCTCTGATCTACAGCTGAAGGAATGGTACCAAAGGAAGACTTAATTTCCCAAACTGCACAAAGATTCAGTGACAGACTGGAAAGCCAGAACTTCTGGTTCTCAGCCCCATGCGTATCTGCTCTGCAGATATTAGCTTAGTGTCTACTAGCTTATTAGCTTAGTGTCATAGAGATAATGTTTATGATCTTGTCAATGTCTGTCACCTTCCGTCAGCCCCTTCCAGAGAGGAAGCCTGCATTCTGAACCTGGCAGGCACAAGAGGCTGAATGTCAGGTGCCAGCTGTAAGGAAACCCAACAGTTCAAACTATTTTTGGTAAGAGTATAAAATCCCATAAATGAACCTGACTTGATTTCAGAGATATGGAAGCAAGGCAAGGAAAAGACATGAATCAGCCTGAAGAGAAAAGGTGCCCTGCTGATGAAGGCAGCTTGCATACAGTGAATCAGATCTCATTTATTGGCAGCCACTTCAGAGAAAGGCTTCTATGATTTAATTTTCTTTCCTTCCACTTCCTACTCCAGCAGCCACAGGGCAGGAATATTTCTGAATGACCAAACCCAACACATCTGCTCAGCATCCTCCAGGAGTTCCCAGCGCACTCAGGAAAAGCAACTCCTTTTAACCCATCAGCCACTAGCTGGCACCACTGATCCTTCTAGGCTCTCCTCTCAAAACTGGGATCTCTGCATGGCTTCGCTTTTCTGCAAACAGAACTGGACATACAGTTCAGCTACAGTGAAACACTGCAGGGAGTACTGACCAGCTGCCTTGCCTCAGCAACTCACTTTCTGTCACCACTTGTCCATGTAAACAAGTAAGAGAATAAATAATACCGACATCCCTCGTAACAGCACAGGGAGACAGAGAAGGTGGTAATGTTCTGCAGTACTCCAAAACATTTCTTATGCTTGATCAAGGATTAAGTATGTGTGTCCTGCTTTGCACAGTAAAAGCTTTGTCTCAACACAGGAAATACCATGCAGTCTATGGGACATACTGTTCCTACTCACCTGTGATAACCAACTGACTCACCAAGAACAAGCCAGGAGGTTTTACTGGAGCTTCCCTGTGCTCCCTTAGCTCAGTTACTCTCCAGGACTTAGCATAAATCTGTACATCTTCCATGCTGACCAACTACCTTTCCAAGAGCATACATAAAAGGTCTCAAGATCATCTGGGTTTCTGATGCCATTACACAGAGCATCCAAAGACCTAAATAGTACAGGAATAAAACAGGTATCCTGATAACATCATTGGGTGGCTAAATATAGGAAGTGCCATGGCTGGACTGGAGACAGATCATCTGCCACCCAGACAGTCCCTGCATGAGGATGCCTATGTCTAATAGCCAGGAGTGGGTGGCGCAGCGTACAGGGCGGTGGCACAGCATGAGCTGGAAACCCTAGTTCCTGTATCACAACAGGAGAATCTGTGAATAAGGAAGGGAGAAGGCAACAGAGAGAAGCAGAGAAGAAAAGGGTGTTTAAAGATCCTCTGCTCATCAGCATCACCCTCTTTAATCCCTTTTTTCTTCCTGTGTGTTTGAACTATTAAATGGAAGCAAAACTAATGCAGATTATAATTTACAATGGACTAACATACCCAAATTAAACATACATGCTCTGGGAACATCCTGAAATCACACAGGGTAAACCACGCTAACTTCATAGCTGTCCCATCACGGGCTTCAGGTAACATGTGGGCGGGTTGGGCAGCCATCACTGCACCCTATGCTGCTACAAGTACAGCACCATCCTGACCCCAGGCTAGCTGTGACAAGCCTACACAAGCAGAAAGTACACTTCTGGATCCAACAAGTGTTCGCATGCAAGTGACTGAGCCAGGTGGCTGATATGCTGAGAGTAGGTCCTATAGGTTTCCAGGTAGGCACTTGACATTGCCACAGAGCACAACAAATATCAAGAATTAATAGGTAGGAAAGAAAATTGCCAAGGTTCTTCTGCGGCTCTAAGGCAGTATCCTAGGAATGGTATAAGGGCACAAACTTATCCATCAAGAACAGGAGATGGACTTTGTTTAAGGAGAAGTTTTATTTTTGGTTGTTCTGGCTTTATTCCAGCTCCATCTACACCAGATATCATCATGTACTTAAAAGGCAAAGAGGCTTCCTTGATCCCAAGAATATGTAAGCTAATGCTTTTAACATGCCTTGCAAATAAACACAACTGGAACAGAAACACTTTACTGTGATTCACTTATTCACTTGCAATAAATATGTATAGTTCCTGGATAAAAAAGTAATTGCATGGGAAGGGATGGTTATTTCTTCTGTTCTAGGTTCTTCTTTATATCAGTCTCATTCTACCTACACTGTGTACCTGCTTGAGCCCTTCCTGCAATGCTCCTGTGGTTGAACCAAGTACAGCTGATGTGTACCTGATGCTTAACTTCATTGACACTACTTTGTTATAATTACAATAGCTGTTTCAAAGCCACAATACACTAAACACTGTGGTTTCAATTAGTGCATTTTCACATAATCCTCTGGAAGGCCTGGCTACTGAGGCACCCCAGTTTTTTGGTTAATCAGCAAATCAAAGTTTGGTCTCCAAGAAGAGGCAGAAATGAAACTATTACCTTAATCCCTTCAATCCTGAAGCCCAGGTTGGCACTAGAGCTGATGGTTTCCCTCCACTGCATGTATCGGGGTTTGGTGACAGCATGCTGAGCGTTCTCTTCAGCTGTGGGAGCAAGAGGATCCACTTCAATCATTTTCTTGTACATGTCTTTACGCAGCTTTGGTTTCTCACGGGCCTTAGTCAGCTCTTCCTCCAGGTATGTCCTGCAAAAACATCACATCCCAATAGAACTGAGAGGGCTCTCCAAATATTTCTTTCTACAACTTACAAGCTGGCCTCAAGAAATGACAACCAAGAAAGTAAGTGTCATCATTACCTCAGCTGTTCATATGGGGAAGTTAAGAGCAGAGCAAAATGACTGTGTGGGCCATGGGAATTGTGTCATTCTCTTCTTGTTCTAACTATACCTTTACTTAATATTATGTTACTGATAACTCCTGCTTACAGAATGGGAGAAAGCTGAATTCCTACTGTGCCATGAAACAGAAACTGTCCTTTCAGACACTTAGGAGAGAGAGCACTTACAATGAAATTAAAAGCAAACAGAGCTGCTGAAGCCTTCCTGTCTTCTCTCTCCTCAAAAAAAAAACCTAACATCAATCACAGGTGATTTTTTTAGGCTTCAGATAGCAGTTAAGGTTTTACCTAACGCATCACACTGAAAGACAGAATAACT
This sequence comes from Psittacus erithacus, assembly GCA_009867235.2. NCBI lineage: Eukaryota > Metazoa > Chordata > Aves > Psittaciformes > Psittacidae > Psittacus > Psittacus erithacus. The sequence continues at coordinate 117,981 of WYDI02028723.1, forward strand.
TTTCATATAGCAAAAAAGAGTAAAGCAGATCATCTGAGCAGTTCCAAACCAGAAGAGGTAACTAAGAACAGGAAGGCGAAGGGTGACAAACCTTCCTTATTTGCTGTTATCACTCAACCTGTTAATCTGGTAACCATTACAAAGGCACTATCTATGTTCTCTACATTTCAGTGGTCTTCTAATGGTTGCACTTTGCCAGGTGCCTGGAGTGTACTTTCGTCATCCCAGTGTAACACCTAGGGTGGTGTTTAGGAGACGCTGTCAGTCATTACTGGAATGTCATCTACTCTGAATAAAATGTGTACTGCTGCAAATCCTTCTCCTCTTTATTCTGTGCATACCACTGCTACGCATTACTACTCTGATTTAAGATTCTGCAATCTTTGAAAAGGCTTGTCTGCACTCCTGTAAGCTGAATAGCTCATGTATGACAATAACTCTTGAGCATCTGAGCTGGCACGCAAAGAATCACTATGACAATTCATACTTCTCTGTGCTGTTACTCCAGACTCTCAGCAGATCCCTTATCTGTTTGTTATGCTTAGGTTTTTCTGAGGGTTTTCTCTTCATCACAGCCAAGAGAAGGAAAAGAAAGTGAACAAAGTAGTAGCATTGTACAGATGTCAGAGCAGGGAAAAAACACAGGTCAGTCCTGAGCAGATGGTCAACCCTTTTGTTTACAGAAAAGATCAATACCAGTGAAGACTCATTCAAGCGTTGGAAATGGGCTTTCACAGCACTATTCATTCATTCACATTTGGAGATGGGGATTTTACTCTTTGTGGGGTGTTTTGAATCACTGCATACACAAAGATTAAATGAACTGGCAATGAATGAACCATGTAATTATTTTGCCCGTGTATTATCCGGCCATTGCAGAGAAACTTTGTCTTAAATCACCCTGAAAATGTCTTGATGCGGAAAGCTTTTCGGGCCACAGGTCAGTGAGTTTCCAGAATCCATGTACAATCAGGGAAGACCGGGACATACCCTCCTCAGGTTGTCCAAAGTGTTATGTGCCAAACACACAACAGGTTGTCTGGACTGAAACCCAAGGCTCCAAAAATGTTACCAAACTCCTCCAGGCAGCGTAAAACCACATCCCTTCACCCCCTTCTCCCACCTCCTTCAAATGCATTTGGGTTAGAAATCGCTTTTTCTTGCAGGGACCTCACCTGATCCCCATCTTGCAGTCCATCACAGAAGGCCCTTCAAAATCAGTAAGCAAGTCATCCAGCTGAATGTAGCTCTCTCCATCTCTCTCCACCACACCATGGAAGCAAGGGACGCAGGCGCGGAGCGGGTCTTTCATCAGTCGCTCAAAACACTCCTTTTCATTCTCTGAGAAGCGTTTGAGTATCTTCCCACTATCAGCTGCCTTGAAACTCCCTAAAAAAGAAAACCAGACACACGCTGACAAGGCTGACCAGCAAAACCAGAAAAGCACCTTCCCCCACCACTCCAGCTTCATCTACCTCATAGCACCAGTTAGAGATTTCCCCTGAACAGCAGAGACAACATGCTTTTCATTAGAAACTGAAACACCCAGGACAAACACAGCCGTTGGCAGTGAAAGTGCGTTTGGATACATTCCCATGTCAGAATTTATAGCTTTAAGGAGTGCAGCTGCTCCAGGCCATCTATTTTTTTTTTCCCATGCTAGTGTTTGTTAGGATATTAAATACGACTCTGCTTACTAAAATGAACAGGAAGAAGCCACGAGCCAGAACTCATTAATCCTCTGACAGGCTATTTTAAAGCTGCATAACACTGCCAGTGCTGGCTTTGTCCTTAATCCTCACAGAGGATACACCTGTGAGTATGTACGTACAGAGGCAGTACGGTCACACAGCGATCGTTCCACAGCCCCAAACAGGACAGAAGCCAAGCACTGCCCTTCCTACACACACGACTGCACATCCATGTACCTCCTGGGTACTGCTTCTTCCTGAGCCTGGCTACACTGCAGGTACACCCTGTGGGACAATTGGCTTTTTACAACCCTGTGTCTGAATGGTATCCAGTACGAATGACAGTTTGCTCAGGCCAAGGCAGTAATTAGACTCCAGCTAATTCTACTGTATAAATTCTCTTCTGTCCTGCAACCTGACAATGATATCTGAGGAAAGTACATGTTTCATTCAGAGGTACCCTTAAATCTACATGACATAACATAGGTGCCAAAGCAGGAGCTTCCTTAATCCTGGGGCTACTGCTCAACTTTTATCACAGCAGGATCCTTAGCAAACTGGCTCTTCTCCGACAAATCCTAGAACTGGCATTGCCTCAGCACAAGGGCAGCGGGGTGATGGCCTAGGTTTTAGTTTAGACAGAACTTGCCATATCAGGGGAAAACAGCTGCAAAAAGGAAGGACTAAATGCAACCACAGAAAACTATTTAAAGGAAACTGGAACAGTATCTTTCCTCATCAGCATCTCGTAACCTCTTAACCCTCCTCTTCCACCCTACTACACCAGCCTCCAGAAGAGTTATTATTACACGTCCGATGCATCACTCCACATAGATCAAGCCAAGCCAACCCTGCACACACAGTGATAAAAACTTAAGGAAGAGTAGTTGGTCACCTTGGCAGTCTGCATGATACAAGCCACCAATACCACTGTGCAAAATGCAACTACTCCATTTACTAGGACTAAATAAACTTCTCTGCACAGCTTTGAAGTGCACCATATAGTGCATTAGCATAATAAAGAGGTGGTTCAGGTACTGCATTACAGCACGATGCAGCGTAGGTGCCTGCCCACATGTGTACTAATAAACCCCACACTAGCACTTTAGGAGCACAGGCTGCATAGGAATTAAATGAAGCACAAGAGAAGCAAAGCTGATGACTTCTCTTTGTTGGCTTTTTTCCCCCCAATGAAACAAAGCTGACATTAGAAGCACAATTACCAACCTCTACACAATATAGAACCAGTGACTGAGCACGCATACAGTGAACAATGACAGACTCACAATGCAAACACCTGGTCAGCAAGTCAATTTGCAGATTTGTTTTCCACCGAAGTTCTTACTTTCAGGTGAGAGGGCTTGAGCTTGCTATTAGAAACACTGTCCTTGCCAGTGATGAAGCACATACAGACACATACAGTGATCCTTCCCACCAGGGAACTAACACTGGCTACAAAGTCAAGAAAGATGATCCCATACTACAAACAACAGCAATAGATGGACCAGAGCTTCAGCTCCCCAGTCCCTCTTTCTTACCCTCTAACAAATGCTACCTTACAAGGATGCATGGGGAGCCTGCCCCTTCCGTAGAGCCAGATCATTACTTCCCTTCTCCTCTCATTATTTGGGTATATCACTCCTCTTTCCCATCCCCACCACAACCAAAAGAAAGACGTTCTAATACTTCCTCGTTCCTTTTACTTGAAGAATGGAAATAGAGGAACACTGAAACACTGTTTTCTTTGCTGCTGCCATCCCCACTCCAAAGACAATCACACTGAAGACATCAGTCTCACCTGTATGGCCAGCCAGCTGCACCCACGAGTAGCGTTTCTTGAAGGGGCTGATGACTGGTAAGTTAACCATGGTTTTAATTGTATGCCATGCTTTTTTCTGGAATACAAAGAAAAAGAAACATTAAATTGAGCAAAAGCCAAAATCCTGACATATCCTAAACCTGCCACATACCTTCACGCACATTGAGTTGTTCCTTGCTCATCTGCACATGCTCAAAGGTGGAACCATAAAACAGACACAATGATCCTCATTGGAAAAATACACGCACAAACCCAAGACTGGACAAACATGCACATGAGGTCCTATCATCCACAGGAAAGCTGCCTGCAAGAAATAAAAACCCCATCATACTGCACGTCACAGGCCTGTTCTGAGCCACACCTGACCCTCTCTGAGTCACGCAGTATGTGGGCAGCAGACGCTGAACACACACTTACACACATTTAAGTTTCCATGAGACATGAACACAAGCTGTTTGCCACTGCCAGCAGCACTTCCTTTCCCAGGGAACTTCAGCATCATCCCATGATTAACAGCTTTCTCCCAGTCAGCAGATGAGTCTTACTGTGACAGATGCATAGAAACAGGATCTCTAGCTGGACACGGAGGTCGCTCAGCACTCATTGACACCCACTGATTCTACAGCGTGCTGCAGAATCTAGCCTAGGTCAGGGATTTTCCTGCTCCCTCCCCTCTTTCCCAGCCTCGTTACTCTTTAACAGAGCTGAGCACTGCTGTGGGTACCTTTGGCAGCCACGCAGCGCAGCTGCACAGGTACCGCTGCAGGCAGACGGGGAAACAGAGCAGCTGCTCACAAACAGCACCGAGCGCTCTGGCGCAGTGGCAGAAAGGAGACAGAAACATAGAAAGTAAAGAAGCCTCGTGCTCTGGAAGTGAAACCCAGGTGGGAGAGAACCACAGCCCAACAGCACTGGTGTCACGCAGCGCGGGGTCCCAAGGTGCCCTACAAGCAAGGCCAGTAGCTCCTTTCTTCTCCCACTAGAATACGATAGCCTGCTAGAGAAAATAACAGAGCTGCACAATACTTGTGCACAACAATTTAACACTGAGGGTTTTTTACTGGGATCAAGTATAGCTAGGGATTAGGCTGCATTTGCAGAAGTGGTCGTCAATGGTCTAACTGGCATTCACAAAGATCAATAGAAAGCATCGATTTCACTGAAAACAAGTTTAGGTCACCTGAAAAATCAACATTTAAAACCACCATGTCTTCTCTAATGTGTATTGATACGATGATTCAGGTGCTTACAACACCTGACTTTTATTGTCTTCTACAGAAGTAGACAAATAACGGTGAAACTGCAGGCAGTGATACACAGGCAAAATGTAGCTCTCCAGATCACACTATGACCTGGCCACCCTTCCCCATACTGGTTCACTTACACTACATTTCTTATAAGGTATCCTCTAGCAATACTGGTCACTGTGGGAGGGCAAAACCCTGCAGCTATCTTAGAGTGCATCACAAGGATATGTGCACTCACAGACACAAGCGATCTTTCTTTCAAGGATTTGTCTTCACAAAAAAGTTTTAAATTATATGCAAATTAAACTGACATAACAATATAATTTACTGCGAGGGTGGTGAGGCACTGGCACAGGTTGCCCAAGGAAGCGGTAAATGCTCCATCGCTGCCAGTGTTCAAGGCCAGGCTGGACAAAGCCTTGGGCGACATGGTCTAGTGTGAGGCATCCCTGCCCATGGCAGGGGGTTGGAACTGGATGATCTCAAGGTCTTTTCCAACCCAAACCATTCTATGGTTCTGTGAGCATACTTATTCTGAAATAAGATTGCTTCCTCCTATTTCACTTTGGTTTTGAACGCCATTCAAGCTGAAATGAAATCACTCTTGGCCTGACGTAATTGCCCATGCAGCAGTAGTACTTTTGAAAACATCCTGCACCAGTGAGAGGAAGCATCCAAAAAAGATCCTGGATGTGTGGGAATCATGAAGACTCTGTTGCACTTACTGCAACTCCACAGACGTGACTAGCTCTAACTAATCCCCAGTTTCATAAATACTTCTGTGTGTATAAACAACCCTCTGGTATTCTTTGTTATTTGCTTTACATCATTCCAAACTGCAAACTTGCACTGCTAAACAGCAGCTTGGCTCTTTCACAGAGCTAGCTGCTCTGAGAAGACTCTTGTACACCACTTACAAATGTCCACAGCTTCCTTCTGGAGGAAAGTGCAATAAAAATATTGTTATTCAAGTAGCAGAGATGAATTGCTTTCATATAGTTTATGTGCCAGATTTAACCAATAGCAGAAGCCCTTCAGTCTACTCTGCTGTTTCTACTCCAAAGGGACACAGCCCTGAGTTATTTATAGAGCAGCTGAAAGCAAGCATCATTCTGAATTAAAATGACCCCAGTTAATGTAACTCCTGCCAAAGACTTAGTTTGTGAGGATTCCAGCCCGGTTTTCAGGGTAACACTGCTTCTTCCCCATCCCTTATTCAAAGTCAGCACTGCTCCATAACTCTTCAATAAAGATCCTACTCATCATAATGTCCCACTCGTAACAACTGCACCCTGTCTCCCAATGAGCTGTCATACTGCTATCTCCAGAAGTGATGAGAAGCAGAGTTTTCAAGCAATGCACATCAACTGTCAATGCAACACCACACTCCAGAGGCTTTCCCGCCTCTTCCCTCCCACCCAGCCCTAAGGAGCTGCAGCTTCCATTTGTACTGTGGGTGTGAAGAGGAGACAATGGGCTAAAATCAGCCCCAGCTCAAGTGGACCTTGGCTGCTTAGGTTACAGCTGCCTTGGATCAGTATGTTTAAGCCACTCACCCAATAAACAGACACTGACAATTCTTATTTATTATTTATTTTTAATAATCTCTTTATAAACTCCTCCTCCCCTCCCCTATCCCCATCCCAGGCGTAGCCTGAGGCTGAAGCTAGGAGGGCAAGGGCTGTTTCCAGACCCATCCCACACTTTCCCCTACTGCAACTTCCAGTCTCCCCAGACTCACTCAACTCGGGATGCAGATTGCCAGGATGCAAACAGGGCTGCATACTGTTGGAGCAGTGGTGTGAGTGGGAAGATGAAAACTTTGTGTGCTTGCTGTAGGAGGAATCTTTCTCACTTCTATTTCTAAAGCAAGATCTCTTCCTCTTTGTTAGCAATGGTATTATGTGCTTTCCAAACCACTGATTTATGCTGCAGTGGCAAACAGGACTGCTGCCACTGCCTATCTGTATTTGCATTCTGTATCTTCCTCACACCCTGTTGCTTCTGGATTCCTGCATAATCTTCTTTGACCTTTTGTTCTGCCTGGGTTTCTCCAAGCCAAGATCACGTATTTCTAGATATCCAACCAGTGAATGCCATATATATTCAGAGAAAACTCAAGATACCTCTGTATCAGGATTGCCTGAATCAGATGCTTTTGACATCACTGATGCTGTTTAATATGCCTCTTGAGATCAATATACTTCAGAGTTTTCCAATAGGAAAAAAGAAACCATTCCAAAAGGGCCAAGAGGCAAACATGAGAAATCTTAATATTCTTAGCTAGATTCAGCATGTATCAATGTGAACTGTAACTGCTACACTCCTTAACCAATAAAAGGTGTGGGATGCTAAAGAGGAAAAAAGCTTGTTTCCTGCCAATGGGTCAGCCTGTGTGAGGGGCTGTGCCACCATAACCGTGTCCCTGGTAGCAAAGGAATGAAGAAAGCAGGAGAGGAAACAGCAGAACTGATTCCCACAATGCAGGCACATAGCATGAAAAGGATTGCGGCTTGGTATCTGCCATTGATCTGTGCTATCTGGATTACACTTCTGAATCACACTTCTGAATTTGAAGCACGGTACTGAAAAGAAACATACATCCTTGCAGCAGATGTGGGAGACTTGTTCTGTGTTAGCACTGGCATATGCAGACAAGATACTGGCCAGATGAGGCATTCCCAAACTGTTCAACCCTGGATAAAGCTAGCTGTTGCCATCATGTCTACCCATTAAGAAACAGCAAAGATGAGCAGAAACCGAAGGCCATTGCTTTCTATGAGCTTTCTCCAGGTCTTTTCTCATGGTGAGACCACAACTTCACGTTGCTAGTATGCAGAAGCACAGCCATGATGATCCCACCCAAACACACCAGTGGGACTTGGCTGAGGAAAACCACTAAACTCACTGGGAGACATTTCATCCATTTTAAGGGGCTTGGGGTCAAGCCTCGAGAGCTTAATCTCCAAGATTTATCCCCAGGAACTACGAAGCTTTCCTGAAACTCCCCCACCATTTCAGGACAAGGGCTGTAACATCCCAATAGCCGAGTTCACTGAACAGATTAGTGCAGACTCCCTGAATTGGGAGGGGGTGGTTTTTTTGGTTGCTGCTGTTATTTTACAGGCAATGTAGAACAGTTCACATTTCTCTTTGAGCATATGCTGAATCCCTCAGGGCCAGGAGAGCCACTCTGATTCCTAAGGGCAATGGGGAATAGGGACTGAACCTTCCTCTGCTGTTCTGTGGAAAAACACATAAAACCTCTTCCTTTTTTAAGGGCAAAATGATAAAAAATGAAATAAAATGAAAAAAGAAAGAAAGAAATATCTCAGTTCTATGAGCACCTTAAACACATGTAATTACCCTCAGGCAAGCACTGACAAATAGGCAACACACAGAGGAATTTGCAGAATTGAGTCCTAAGTGAAGCAATTACAATAATTAAAAGCTCAGCTAAACTGGGGGGAAAGGAAGAAGGGAAGGTAAGAAAAACCTTTGCTTCAGGAAATGAAAAAATCTATCAGTTTTAATAAGCCCAGCATGTTACTTGAAACTACGGTGAGTTAAAGAACAAAGGCACACCGAAACGTAACGTAAATCAACAGGGTCCCTGAAGAAGTTTATTCTTGCACAGCAGCAGCACAGTGGAGGGGTATTTTCTTGCCTGAGCTGGTAAATCTTCACGGAGATTTTGCTAGACTACAGTAAAAAATGACCCTGGAATCTTTTTTTTCCAGGAAAATTTCAGCAGTGTCTTTATCCAAGTTCCTGTTGTCTTTTTTTGTGCACTAGTACGAAGCCTACGCAAGCCTACAGAGAGCTATTATGACAGCAAGAAACAAAAGGATAGTGAGAAATTTCTTTGTAATCTTTTTTTTCCCCATTTAAAGGCTTTAAGAAAGAATACTTAATTGTCAGTCATCATCATCCACTGTTCTCTTGGTGTCTTCACAACTTTTAGGCTCAATAATGCCACTCTGGGACACGGAGGCTGGTATCTGATCCATGCTGCCTGTTGCCACTGCCTACTCAATGTCTCACTAACTCCTAGGAGGAACAAGGTTCCTCCACAGGGAACTGCAAGGAGCACACAAAACTGTAATTGTCAGAAAGTTACTACATGTGTTTCAAAATAATTCTGTTAAAGCCATGTGCTCAAAACGTTAGGGCACAGAGCAACACCACGCCTGGCAATCTCAGCCAATGCAATGCAGGTGAGCAGCAGGCAGGTGAGAAGGTGATGGGTGGTGGCCTCTTTGGGGACACAGTGACTAGAAGTGACAACAGTGACTGGAAAAGAACCCATCAGACCATTAGCTGGAACTGCCCTCTGTGAGCAGGCCCTAAGCATTACTCAGCTGGGTATCAGGTGCGATTTATCCATGCACAGTACTAGTCATCCTCCAGTGGCTCACTCTTCTGCTGTGATTTCCCCACCACACCCCTTCTCTTCCTTCTGGGTCACACACTAGCACCCATAATACTCTGAGTGATACAACAAATCTTCACAAGGTCTGTAAGGTTATTCACAGAGCTGTGGTAAGCAGCAGTGTGAGCAGGTGGTAGGGTCTAGTCTTGCTCTCTGATAATATCTGCTCCTTCTAAACTCTATGTATGTTTTGCAGCTTTATTATTGTTTGGTTTACTTTTAATAGTATATACACTTACTTAACAATAAAATGGTTTTTTAAACCCTCTGAGTTAATTTTCTAAACTGAATTTAATAATTGAGTAAAATAGCACAAAGGATTAAGAAAAAAACCCTTTCAAGCTGGTTTATTTCAGTTTTAACAAACCAAGGTAAGTAAGACAGTTGAGGATTCTATAGAGAACTGTTCATTTTCAGTGTTGTTTGACACTTTATTTGAATTAGCTTTGACCTGACATATAGGACCTGCACAGGCAAAGAACTTCAACGTAGGCGTAAAGCTACTAAACTTATTAATGAAGTAAGCCTAGCCTGTACAAAACTGCTTTCATCTGTCCCAATGCAGCCACTACCCATAAGAAATCATTTTGAGAGGATCACAGCCAAGACAACTACTAGAATAATTTAATTGCCCTGTAATTAGATATGCTTCTCTGTGTGAATGGAATTAATAACTACCGTACTATAATTGCAAACGATTAAAAAATAGAATCACAAACACTTTAACAAGAATCTACCTATTTGTCAAAATCACAATATTCTATGAAGACATGTTATCACCAGCTTAATTGCCACCAAAGCAGTGAGCCTCCCATGGGCGCAGCTTCCCAGCAGCCAGCCTCAAAGGTTATTAGGGATTTCAGTTTTTCAAGGGAGCACAGCTCTGGCATAGCCAACCAGATGGTTTCATCTCACGGAGAATTGAGTGATGTTATATATAATACAAAAATAATTAAAAGATAATGAGAGTTGCTGAGCAACGCGGTATCTTTCTGGTTACAGTCACAGATTTTGCCTACTGAGGGATTTTGTGTTTGAGTTCTTTCAGTTTAAGTCTTAGTGGAGTTCTGAAAAAGGTGTAGAGATCTGAAAGAGGCAGGCAGTTGACTTGATCAGATTCAGATCCTGGAACAGCAGACATTTTTATGCCCAATATATAACAAATTATAATTACCCTTGTTTTTTCTTCTAGTAACATATACAAATATATATACACATATACACACTTCTAAAATATCTAAAGCAGATAGTAAAAGCTTTTCTTTGCAGTGAAAATTCCATTACTTTCTTTTTATTTGTCTGGGCTGTAACAGCTGCTAAGCTTGGGATCATCTGGTATTCGAAGAAACTCAGAAGAGCTAACAAGGCATTGCACTGCAATGGAGAAAGTGAGGCATACATGTCATTTTTGCCTTACTCACTGGGAGAAATATAACTGAAATATCCACAAAAGCTCTGTGCACGGAAACAAGGTGCAGGATTTACCCATACCTAAAACAAAAGTGCCCCAAATAACAAGAAGATATCCCTGAATTTGTCATATAAGCCACTTACTTCATACTTTCAGCAGCCGTTTCTGTGCTTTTGCCCCTTATTAAAGGTTTCTGGAATCCTCAAACTAAGATTCTTGCTGCCAAGTCTACTACCCACTTGGCTGAATCAGACATGAATCACAAATCGAGACAAAGATCTCAATGGGTGGGAGGTGAAAGAGCAAGTCAACAAGATGAATGCTTCCCAAGCAAGCTCCAACAGGAATATGTGAGCAAACACTCACATAAACCTTTATAACTAAATTTCTGAGCCCAGCATTTGGTTCAGGTCCTAAGATAGGGTGAGGCTCTCAAAGCACCTGACTTAGCCCCATTATTACCACATTTCGTCTTCTCTTGTCCCTGGGCAGTGAACAGGTTTCTGATGCACACAAACCGTAGTCCACACAGTACTCATTATTCATTGCTAACTAGAAAGGCATTTAGGGCCAGAACCTAAATGTTGCTCTGTGATAACTTGCATCAATGGATAGCCCAGCCCAAAGTCTGCATATATGAGCATCAGCTTTAAAAAGTCTGTGCCCTGACCTAATATGCAACAGCATCATTCTTCAGCCTGTCAGAGGTGCTATGCCAACCACACCAACTGATAATTTGGCCAAATCACTGCAAACGGCCTTCTGCCAGGGCTACTTCAAATGCTGCCAGCTGTCACTCAAGGAATATATACCAATATATACCAAATACAAAACATGTCCTTGATGAAGGAAGTCACTGAGCAACTTCCATGCGCCAGATGCCTTGGGAGCCTTGACCAACCTTCTATCTGCTTCAGTCCCCAAGGGAACCAACACTCTCTGCTTTGTCACACAGTTGATCTTCAGGGTATGAGTGCCATCTGGAGCTACAAGACTGATGATCCACACAAAGGGAGAACTCCTAGAGAACAGCAGTTTGCATACTACATGAGCAGCTTCCGGATCAGCACCTCTCATCAGACTGCCAAGCAAACTGTGACTACACCTTCAACCCTCCCTCTTTCTCTGTCACCATCCAGCCTCCAAACCTTTGAGAAGAAACGGTGTTCGGTCTGTACTTAGCTCTTGATGCTTCCGGTTCCGCACCCAACCATGGGTGAGGGCCTCAGCTGCTCCACCAGCCTTTGGCAGGTGTATCCTCTGACTGCAGGGGTTTCATTTCCTGTTTGTACCACACTCAAGATAGGCTGGGCTAAATCTTCAGAGTCATGAGAAGCACTTAATGTCATAAGCAGAAACAGCACAGTGAGACAGAAGACTCAGGTTCCCGTGTTTTCTCCTCTGTCATGCCCCACCGTGCAGTGAGATGCATATGTTGTTTTGCTTTGCTACCTTTCAGGACGCTCTGTAAGCTTAATGGATATTAACTACCTCTGGACTAAAGCAAGAAGTGGAGAGAAACAGACAGTATCAGACTGAATTAGTAGGACTACAAAGTCCCATGTCTCACCCCACTGTTGGATTATATCTATAATTCCAGGAGTTCCTCTCCAAATCAGAGGAAAATGAAGTGCAAAGCAGCAAAAGCATTGCTTGCCTTCCTGCAAACAGCATCAAGAGCTGCAGTGTGCTGACTGTCCTGCAGGAATCAATGTTGGCATTTTGTTTCTGTTCCTTATCAGGTGAAATATCCACAACCTTTATGTCATTCCTAGGCCAAAAGTCAAAATAGTCAGAATTAGACAGCTTTAAAGCCGCATTGTCACAAGGGTTTCCTTCACTCTTCTCACTGAGATGTTGTAAAAGCCAACACTGTTCACTGAAAGACAGCTTTTATTTCAGTAAGAATCAACATTTTCTGTTTTAAGGGATACTGAAATGTCTGTCTTTGATAGCAGGGATTAAATGGGGCCATTATCTCTACCTCTGCAGTTTGTGCTGTGCTCTGCTCTGAAAGACACTGGTTCTCTAACAGGATGAAGCTCTGCCCCATGTCCCTGCTGAGCACAGGAAAATTTAACCAAAGGAGGTTCTGCCCCTACCAGGGTTCTGCCAGAACATCATTCTCGCTGGAAACTGAAATGTTATTATCCAAGAAGTAAATGGAAAGTTCCTCACTACAGGAAAGTTGAGTCACTGTCAGAGCCCAGACATTTGAGATTTATCCAGGCTGTCCATCACTCACTAAAATTTTGTGGTAAATCAAACATCACTTTAGCAGATGGCGTGGCAGAAGGAAAGAAATCTTTCTTAACCTCCAAAACAACTGCAGTTTGAGTCTTCAAAAACTTCCTATGCCACAGTTTAGCAACTTGAGATTCTCTGCCCATCCTCCATTTATCCTCCACTTGTCATGGGTCACTGACTGACATTACTGGTCATAAGAAAGGGACATCTAGAAAGACAACATTCTTTAGACGAAAAACTGAGCCTAAGATCCCCTCAGGTAAGACACAGAATTACCAGTTTCAAACAGGATGAGTCTCTGGGAGTACTTAAAACCCAAACACATCCACACTTCTCTATGTATAGACCAACAAATAGGTTCAGCCTAAAACATAAGCACAATTCGTTAAGGCACTAACACATCATTTGTGAACTGTGTATGATCTCAAATCCAAACATACCACGACAAGTGCCAATCCACTTAGATCAGATGTAGTTTCTGCATAACATCAAAAGAGAGTGTGTTCTGGCCACAAGCCGGGAAATAACCTGAAAAAGCTGTTCTCCCGAGTGAACTCCAGGCACTTGTGAAGGAAGCTGTGCACATGCTCTCATCTTATTTGCTAAGTTGGTGCAGATACACAGCTCTATCCTGCCTGCCAGCAGCTCCGGGCTAGGTTCACCACCAGTTCAACAACCCAGTGACTCAGTATCCACAGGAGAAACTTCACTCTGAGCAGATAAACAAGGGAAATTGTAATGCTTGTCCCTTATTACACTTCCCCATCCACCACAAACCGCTACCATCAGGCAGAAATTGCAAAACTGTCTTCTATTAGCTGGTCAAAACCTCCTCTTTTCCTATCCCTAGCAGCTTCAGTTAATGAACACATGTTAAAAGCTTACTATGCTTTCAATGTATCCTTGTGTAAGGGCATCAAAATCACTTATAACTTTGAGATCCTGCCTGAAAAGAATGCAATGCTGTAACAGTGGAAGGCTATTGTGCTATAATTCATCTTTTCCTTTAGGAAAGGATAAGAAGCACAAACATAGAATTCAGGTTAGCATATCAGCTAAAGATACTTATGTCCTACAGGACATGATCCCTTTCTATGCTTTATTTCCCATTTCCTAAAAGGTATTAAAACATTCATTTAAAAACTTAAGTCCCTCACACCAACACTTGTCTGTAATTCAAGGTTTGTGAAGTTATTGCATATAACTTGTACATGCACGTGTATATATATGCACATACACAGAGAGAGGTTACTGACAGGTCTTCATTTTTAAAATGTACTTATATAACTTTTTTCTTTCCTACCACGATAATTCAACTTTTAACATCCTAAAACGTTCAACACTCATTTACAAAAGATTTGAGCAAACTCTGCCACTTCAGGGTGGGCTCTAGGTCCAGACACATGCCCTTTTGCTGCTCCAGTTCCCACAACTGCAGGCTATAACAGCTCAACTTCAGAACACCACTAACAATTTAAGTAATTAATGCTTGCAAACTAAATTAGAGGCATGTAAATAAGGCATCCAAGTATTTAAATAAGCAGCAATAGCATTAAGTGAAATGGATTATTAGAGTCTAAAAATCTCATGTAAAAACCAGATAAGACATTCACTAGTAAGTTTGCCCTCTGCTCTTCTAATCTATCACAAGACAAAATCCAGTACTCTGACTCTTCTCCTTTGTCTCCTCCAAGCTCACACCTCCATTTTCCTCCAAAGAAGCATAAGCAGTTAGTACTTCACCTATCATGCACGCCGCTGTTCAAATACGGCCCACCCTTTGCAATGGAATGTGAGTGTCAACATGTGATAGGTACTGTTATTCAAGGGGGTGTGGTATTTACCTAGGGGAAGGCCACATCCTTCAGCAGCCACTTTAATAACTCTGAGCTTTAACATAGTAACTGTGAGATTATTCCAAACCACTGTGTCGAAAGGATTAAAAACCCCAAAACACCACCACCAAAACAACACAATGAAACACACAAACCAAAAACACAGTCCTATTTTGGTTAGCATCACAACAGTACAAGTACGGCCAATGTACTAGACAAGATGGAGTCCTTAAATGGAATATGGAAATGATGGAGACACCACCATTATATAGAAATTATATGGAATTATATGGAAATGGGGACCCTTCACCTTCCCTCATAGGAGGGAGAGGACCTTCTGGGTTATGAGGTAGTTGTTTGGTTTTGGAGCAAACCTAAGATTATGAAAACTCTCCCTGTCCCAAGTAGCACTAGAAACTATGTATGGAATCCAGAGAAAAGATGACTTCCCCCTTGAGAAAAACTACAGATCAAAGAGAATTTCTGATAACAGAGCAACATAAAAGTTGAATTCCTCCTCCGTATGAGAAGCAGGTAGTCCCTGTAGACATGAGATTATTTAAGATTTTAGTTTCCATAATGTTGCCTTAAGAAAGAGTCAAATTCAGATCTTACATAAGCAGGAATGACTCAATGAAAGACTGAAACTGAAACAAGGCATCTGCCTTCCTGAAGAGTTGTGGGTGTTTGAACAATAGTGAATGTGTTGTATAGAGTATGTTTCCTCTGCCTTGAAGGTAAATACATGTGTTTATACTCAAGATACTGGAGATCCCACCTTTTCAGAAACACAAACATCAATTGCAAATTATTAAGACCCACCTAAAAATAAAATAAATAGGGTATAGTTTATACATAGCCATTTATCTACCAAAACTTTTATCTCATAGTAAAAGAGATGAAAACCCCCATAAAACTTATGAATTTAATACTGTTGGCTCCTAGCAACAGAACTGCAAGCCACACTCTTATATCCCGCACAACCACCTACACCAGCCTCCTTAAATATGGAGCAAGCAGCAGCTTCTATGCTAGATTAGCATGAGTAGCAGAACCCAAGAGTGACCAACATCAGTACACTGGGGCTCAGCAGGCAATGAGAAGATCGACACTGAAATACTATTTGCAAGCAGTTTATGGCTTACATGGCACACAGAGGAACAAGCCATGAAAAGAAGTTAACTTCACAAGCCAAGACTGCTTTTGCTGCCTTGTCTGCTCTTTTTCTTGAAGAATATAATGTAAAATGAAAATTGGCAACTTGGCTATATTCATCCTATAGCCACCCCTGTCCCAGACAGGACTGCTGACTATAAAATCAGAAGACTAAAAAAGCAGGCTGGGATCAAGTCACATAACTATGACAATGGGAGAGGATGTATTTCTGGAGAGAATGCAGAATATCCCTATGGATAAACAGGGATACCAAAAAAAAAAAAATCATTAGCTTTCTGTCACTCCAATATTAACACATGAGAAACCAGGCTCAGGACATCAGGCAATCCTACTGCTGGAGAATGACTTGGAGACTGCTGGTGTAGCGACCAACAAGCATAGGGCTTGCATAGCACAGGACTTCTCCCTCCCACCCTCATCTCATTGCTGAAGGCAGTCAGTCACATATTCTTGCTTAGTCTTGCTATAAACTTCAGGTAAACAAGTAATGAAACTGTTACAGGGGCCTGATTAATGCCCAAATCCATGCAGATCATGAAGCCTAAGAACTCCAGATACTCATTTCTTCCTAACCTATTTAAAATACAGCTTCATTATTTTTTCTACTGAATGCCTTTGGTAGCATGGTGGCATCATGAGCAAGTAAGTGGCAGGCAAAAGCAAGCCTGAAAGTCAAGAACCTCCACTTTAAATCTCATAGAGCTTCCAACAGAATGGCCCAATCTGTCCTGAAATGGGTACCTCTGGATTAGTAAAAAGGCAAAAAATTTCCTGAATTTTCTAAATTCCACAGAGCAAGACAATACAAACTGTATCCAATTATCAGCCCCAAACTGTGACACTCAGCATCTCACACTATGAAAAGCGAAAGCTGGAGCGTAGGAAGGTTTCCTAGTTTCTTCAGATTACATTTGCCTCTGAACAAAGCTGACCCTTTGTGGAACCGGCACCACTGTTCCTACTGAACATGCATGGGTGGGAATGGCTGAGGAGGGAACCCACAGCAATCCCAGATTATCATCATTAGAACATTCAGGTCAAGTGCACTTAGCCAACAACCCACTCAAACCTCACAAAAGATAACAAACAGCTGATCTGCACAAACGCTGTTCACAGAGATTTTTATCCTTTCTATCACGGCATCACACAAAGCATACAGCGATGGAGAAAATTACACAGACCACCTTTAAAGACCTGCTCTAGTTCTGCCTCTTTCAGAAGATCAGGGTCTCAAAAGCCAGATTTCCTGTACAGCCACCAAAACACAAGAAGTCTTTCTATTTCTGTGTATCTCATTCTTCCGAGAACTGCTCTAAATTTACTCACCTCAAAGGACAAAACCTGTTTGCTTCAGACTAAACAATTCCAAAGCTTCAGCTTTTTCCAATGCTCAAAAACCATACATATTGACGCCATTATAAAATTTCTGATGAATCCTCTGAAAAGCTTGCTAACCTTGAATTTTGAGAAAGGAGCCCAAAATTTGGCAAAAGGAGAGTTTTCAGAGAAGCAGGCAACAGGAAGAGCAGAAGTCAACCTGACCAAATCTGGCAAACTGTAAGAACAAGTTCATTTGCAGTAGTTGCTCGTTAGTCTTTAGAAATTACTTTTTGTGGAGACTGGTAGGCAAAGCACACACAAAGGACTGATGGAGCTCAGCTGTGAAGGGTATGTTCCCATCCCACTCTTCAGACACAGGAGGTGAGCTTGAGGAGACTCAGCTGTACATGAAGCATGAGGCAGCTGTGACCCAGGTTTGTCCAATACAAGAGGGCCATCATTCACCGGGCCTGAAAAACCTCTTTAAGTACAGCATTCCTTTGAGTACCCTCTTTAGCACAGGCATGTTATATGGGCCACCCAGCTCTGGCTCATTCTGCAGCACATGTTTCATCCACTGTTTCCAAAGCATTATTGTCATGTGTCAGCATCTTCCGCTATTAGAACCTGTTCCAATGCAGAATTATGTTTGCACTGGAACTTTAATAATGTCTTAAATGCAAAACTGAGTACTCAAAAGCTAGAAATTTTCAGAATTTAAGTTTCAGGTGCAAACTTTAATTAGTTATCCTCTCTACAGCAATGCTTACCCTTTTCTGCAGAGCTTATGATCTAGCTTTTAATTACATAATAACATATTGTGGTTCTATTCATTCAGTGTAAACAAACAATTCCTGACTCTATAAAAAGCAGCTCTTTGTTTTTATTCTGTGCTCAGTGGCTTTACCATTTTTACTTCACTTACTGGAAATGTACCATAAACACAGTTACTAAGTTGTATGTGGTAGCTTAAGACAGCCACTACAGCAGTAATAAAGTGCTTTCCAAATTGTAATGAATTTGTTTTCACAATCTCTGTAACAAACTGGTTTGCTCATATCTTACAGGGAAAATACTGCAGAAAATGTAGGTTAATATGAAATGTACCCACTAATTCTGAAAGCCCAATCTGAGGTGTCACTTTTTGCTTTTCCTAATACCTGGTGTTTTACAATATTGTAGAACGGTGTTGTAGAACAGTTCCCATTAACTCTAGTTGCAGGTACAAATATTCAGCATTTTTGCTAGTAAGACCCATACTCTCACGTCATAGAATCATGGAACAGTTTGGGTTGGAAGGGACCTTAAAGCTCATCCAATTCCAACCCCCTGCCACAGGCAGGGACACCTTCCACTAGACAAGGTTGCTCCAAGCCCCATCCAGCCTGGCCTTGAACACTGCCAGGGATGGGGCAGCCACAGCTTCTCTGGACAGCCTGCGCCAGTGCCCCAGCACCCTCACAGTAAAAAGTAAATCCAATCTAAAACTACCCTTTTTCCGCTTGAAGCCATTACCCCTTGTCCTATCACTACACACCCTTGTAAAGAGTCCCTTTCCAGCTTTGAAGTTGAATGAGAATGAAAACACGCCCGTGCTAAAGAGGGAACTCAAAGGAGTTGGAAAGAGCCTTGGAAAGGCTCTTTGGTTCCAGTGAGAAATGACCCTCTTGTACTGGACAAACCTAGGTCACAGCTGCCTCATGCCTCATGCACAGCTGAGCCTCCTCATGCTGCCTGTGTCTGAAGAGTGGTATGGGTACATACCCTTCAAAGCTGAGCTCCTTGCATGCATTACATACAGATTCTGCCCTCCACCATCACCTCAAAGGTGAGTAGTAGTAACCTATATTTGATTCTGCACTCCACCACAGGAAGCAAAAGAAGTAGGGCACAGAAATGACATTCTGTCCACAGTGCACATCACTGAGAAGAACCACTGCAGTGTTCTCAACTGTATGGAGCTGCCTGAAAAAAAAATCTAAGACACAAAGAAGGCTGTGTTCTCTGTGGCAGCTCAGAGTAGTGAAGGCAGCTAAAAGCCAGGACTGTATCACTTACGTCAGGATGTGACAGAGACCAGAGGACAATCATTTACGTTGACAACAAACAATGATTTCCTACCAGCACTGGAAAACACAGACATACTCTTTCTATGCAGTGTTCAATGTAATTTACCAAAAGACATTACCCTTATTCACATGAAGATTGTATGAAGACTACAACAGTTTGTACTTTTCTTTGATACATCATAAGTGAACTGTGCCATTGCCACTAGCTTTCTTATTCACACAGTTCCACAACATACCAACTTCCTGCAAAACACGTCATCATTTGGTGGACTGATGAATCATACACAGTTCCCATTACATGCAGACATAACATGTATCTATAGCTATTCTTAATCACCTGTAACCACACCTCTGTTATCAACATGGCTCAAGTATGGATGACGTCAGAAGGCCGATGAGGAATAGCAAATTGCAGTTGAATGTGAATAAAATAAAGGTGATATTGGTAGGCTGGGGTAAACAGTTCAGAGTTTGCATTCACTGTACTACCTTAGCTGGATATTCCAGCCTGTAGATAAGCAGTGATCCTGGATTCTGGGTTAATGCCAACCTCCCACAAAGCAGCATCTGTGTCATGCTTGCTATAGTCATCAACTGGCTTGGAGATTCTGTCCCAAGCTCTCTGGATTGTGCCAGGTCTATGATATTGCTTTGAATGAGCTGCCAATTAGTCTTTGGCTAACTTCTTCCCAAGCTTGCCAAGGAATAGAAGGTTTGATAACAGGCAATAATAGCCAGGCCTGCTGGTTCAGGGTGGGTTCTATAGCATCAGTCTCACACCTCCATGTTTTGGAATGTAAAGGAAAATTTCACCCCTTCTGGGAAGTTCAGCGCTTCTAGATACAAAATCCCATTCAAATGCTGCTGTGTGTCTATGTTTTATCCCAGAAAACATTCTCTATTACTGATAAGAATGGATCAGTTAGGCACTAGAAATGATATACCAATGTATATACTAGTCCAACACTGGATGAACAGGTAGCCTCTCTCCCTTCCCTATACTCTTGTTTAGAATGAGCTGATTGAGACTAACTGTTTTCCCTCCCCCCTACCCACCTTTTTCTTTTTTTAATGGCATTTTTCTTCATGTGTGCTATGGAGAAACAATCCATCTCACCCAACTTGTGGGCTTTTTAGAGAAAAACATTCTCTCTGTTGGTAGAGAATGTTGAGAAGAGCACTTAAAAATGCAATCTAAACCTACGCTACGCAAGATGGACTGACAAGCCAATTTTTCCTGCCTCAGCCCCCTTTCTCTGCAAAAACTACATTGACAGAGAAAGTAGAAGAGAGATTAACAGTGACTTGACTGGTGCTGTACATAAGACAAAATCACTTTTTCCTTCCAAGATGTGCAAGGATAATATTACATTATCTGCCATCACATTTTATAATCACCACAAAATGCTGTATGATGACCCTCAGTTCTTCTCTCAGTCTCTAAAAACAAAACAGCTATCTACCACATAAACATAATGTGCATTCTCAGCTTCCAGAAATATAAACTGTATTAAG
Source organism: Psittacus erithacus (assembly GCA_009867235.2). NCBI lineage: Eukaryota > Metazoa > Chordata > Aves > Psittaciformes > Psittacidae > Psittacus > Psittacus erithacus. Next base: position 138,743 of record WYDI02028723.1, read on the forward strand.
TTGCATCACATTGTGAACATTTAATTAAACTGATTCACTTTAACACATTCCATTTATAATAAACTTTAGATGTGAGTTGAGGTTATTTTTGTCTATGTTAACCACCACACAAGGATGAACATGTTTTTAAACAAACATCACACAAGCTTAATAGGTAAAAGTGTCAGAACCCAAAAATATTCAGACATGCAACATTTTCAAACTATTGCTCCAGCCACTACCCTTATTCCTTTCGAGACCGGCATGGGTTTTCATAAATAAATCTCCAAATCTGCTGAGTCAATGATTGCTTGAGAAAAGCCTGCTTAGATATGCCCTCTTTAGATATGAATGCACCACCTAAAGATGAGGAGGATGAGGGTGTTACGTTCTTTCCCTCTTTCCAGATATAATAAGCATTATAAGAAGGCTTGAACTGTGGAATTGGCCATGCAGAGAAACTTTAATAACATACCTAATCCAACAGGTCCATAAGAAAAAAATTAGAGCTCTTTCAATTTTACACTATGCACCCAAGCAACATGTCCTTTAATGCACAAAAAGTTAAAACTAAGAGAGGGAAACTGATTCAAAAGAAGAATCTTGTAGCCTCTAAGTCACCATTTCAGATAAACCCATGATCAGAAAACTCTTAACTTAATTGCCTCTCTCTTAACTGATTTGGCAACAGCTAGCTTGTTTCCTACTAGACAAGAATCCATATTACTAATAAACAGTCACCACTAGAACTGATACTGCTGATGTTTTGCTATACTCCACCCTTCATGTACAAGTCATGAAGAAACCATCGTCAAGCTCAGAGAAGGCTCCCAATTTAGAGGTTTGGCCCAATAACTGTGCAATGTGGAACATACTGCATGCCCCATCCCTGGAGACATTCAAGGCCAGGCTGGATGTGATTCTGGGCAACCTGATCTAGTTGAAGATGTCCCTGCTCATTGCAGGGGGGTTGGACTAGATGACCTTTGGTAGGTCCCTTCCAACTCAAACTGTTCTTTGCTTCTACGCTTCTGCTGTTCACCTCATATTTGTTCAGCATACAAGAGAAAGATATCAATATACAAGACTGTCATTATAAATCAGCATATTTTTTTTACAACCATGAAATGTATCCCATTAAACATAGCAGTTCCATGAGATGCAAACTAATGAAGACTTGTTTCTACTTGACTGGTAGCTACTGCCCTGCGCCCTTACTGGAGTAACTCGCTACAGCTTGTCACTGTCCCCTTATAAGCTTGTGCCAAAAAAACTCCAATCCCACTCACATTTCCACATCACTCCACAAATTCCTCACTCTCCTCCCCTGTCTCTCAGCTAATGCCTTCCATGTTTCCTAACCTCACCAGCACCCAGCAGTGTATGCTCCCCCCCAGGCTTTCTCCTAATTACCCTCAGGACAAGAGACACAACCTGCTGTGGCTGGCTCAAGCAGCAAGCACTGATGCGCTACCCAGTATGCACATGCCAATTTGTTAGTTAAGCAAAACAGAAGGCAACTGTTGAAGTCATCTTGCACCTTCTCCCCCTGAGAAGAAAAGGTATGCACTTATTTTGATTTCCTCTCTTCCACCCAGAGACTCATCTTTGTGGAACTTTAAGGAGTTCTTAAAGAAACTTTGAGATGTCTATGCCACTGCCAAATTTGGCTGAAATCTACTAAAGTTGTGAAAATAGAATTGATAGAGTGATTACACAAGCTTTCTTTCCTCTGGAAAGTGGGCTAAAAGCCCATTAACAGCCTTACTTATGTCATCCCTTCATTCCCATTCTTCATTTAAAAATAACAATTCTATTCTACTGCGTTAGCTTATGTAACCCACCCCTGAGCCAAACTAGTTGAAAATCTTGGTCTGTGTTTATTAAGTGTGCGTGCCTTTCTATATGTTTGCCCATTTTAAGGTGCTTGGTACTATGAAAAATAATGGTGAGATCATCAGTGAAACCAAATAAGCTTCACTAACAGCTATCCCCCAAAGTTTCTGGACTGGTATCATTGCAAGCAAGAACTGAACTGCTTTTTCTCTAGCAAGCTGTCAGCTGTTCTCATGGTTACAGATCTAGGAATTTGGAATGACAGGTCACAGTTATGAGAACGAGTAGATTTATTTGGCATGTTTCTATCTAGTAAATAACATTATCCTATGTGGAGGACAAGAGGCTGCTGTACATTCTCATAGTGTTTATTCTCTGTGAAAACCATGTTTTAAAGTCTCTGTCCCAACAAAGAAGGTGCTAACCAGACTTATTTCTTAAAATTGCTCACTCACAGAATGAAGACAAAAATATAGAACTCTTGCACTCTCTCCATTACTATAAATGGACCACTGGCACTTTCACTGCAAGATTAAACAGTGTATATACACTTCCCAGATGGCATGAAGCAAGGGTAGAAAAGCATACTTCCCATTTAAATGCAAGGGAAGGCAAGGGAATGTTAACTGCTGCCATAGGGCAAAATCTATTCTGCCAACTGGCTATTAAAAAAAAATAAAATAAATAAAAAAATCAACCATTTACTTTTTATTAGCTGCCAAGATTTGTGAAGCGCCAGGTATGGCGTTATGCAAAGACATTAGCACAGCTATGTGCAATTGGTTTTCACAGAGCCACAAGTTCAGCTTAACAGGACAGCAGCAGAAAAGGCTTCTCCCACACTTGCAACTCTTCCTAGCTGGAGGGGTCTTCCTCCAGGAAGCCAGGGCAGTCCAGTTGCCAAAGCCTCTGTTAATCACTGCAACATGAAACGCAGAACTTGTGCTGAAGAACTGGCACACCACCCACTGAGCTTCTCTCAAAGGTGGGTCTGCCTAGATGGGAACAGTGCTTTGTCCATGCTGAGCCAGGCTGGGACTCCTCCTATGACTCATCAGTCATAAGTCCCAAGGTATTCACTCCCACAGTAGGGACCCTTGTACTCCAGGGGCATGCCCACATACTGCTCTCAATATGAAACAAAAATGTAATGTTGTCATGATGAGCCAATTCATCCAACTCAAAATGCTCTGTGAAACACTTAGCTGAATCACTCCTCTTGGAGAGCTCCGTTTGCCTAGTGAGCTGCCAGGGAGAAACATCCTCCATGGGGCACAGTTGGAGATAGTACTCTCAGGCTTACCACCCCAGGATTTAAGGCCTGGTAACTCCAGGGCACAAAGCCCTGTACACAGAGGAAGGACTCCATTGTTTCACAAGGGCCCACACAGTTAGCTTGAGAACACACAGTATTTCAAAGACCCAACTGGTTCTTGATTTCCAGGTCAACAGAAGAGAGGCCTCCAGCACAGAAGCCTGGGAGGACCTTCTTCAGCTTAGGTCTCAGGTTCCTGGGCCTGCAGATGGAAGCCTTGAAGCCCTGATAACAGGAACATTATCAGAATTTCTACTCCCGCAGTTGAAGACCTGGGCAAGTTTCCAAGGTCCCTGCAAGGCACTGGTAGTCTTGACAGTCCAGCAGTGCTCCAAGCACTGGTCTGAGCTTAGCCATGAGGTGCCAGGCTCCAAATTAATTTCTAACATTTCCAAAGCAAATGTCTAAGGAAATTCCAATACAAGGGAAATCTTAAAATGTCATGATTTCCCATGATTAGGTAACAGCAAGTTTGGCCCACTTCTGGCTTCAGTTTCCTTCAGAAAAGCCTTCATCCTAAGTGTTCCACTAGGAGAACAAGCCTTCTTCTATTAAAATACATACACTAAAAACAATACATATGAGCAAAACTTGCCTCTAAGCAGGATCTTCAAAACATAAACCCATTCCTCACGTTATCGTAAGATTTCTAGTTATTTTCACATTTATGTGCCTGCCTTGAACCCGAAGGCTTCCATTCTAAAACATGCTTATTCATGCGGCCTCAATATTAATTACTAGAAAGGACACATTCTGTAAAGTTCTACCCATGGAGGTTCAAAAAACACGGCCCCTACTTTAGTGAAGCAGTGTGCACGTAACACGCCAAAGAAACAGTGTCTGTAAAGCCTTAACGGCTGAGCATACGGACTGCTAGTATCACAGCATTGCCTGGTACCAAAAGGCATCAAACACAAGGACAATCCTGTCCTCGTCACCTCTAGGTACGAGCAAGCACACAGTGCAGCCACCTAAGATGAAGGGCAGTGTGCCCGACCACAGGAAAACTGCAGATTCCCAGGATTTGACCTCTCAGTGGGTAAAGCATCAAGGGAAGGAGGATGAACTACATAAGCATGCACTAAGCAGATTAAAGATTTGGCCCATTTAATTTATTTAGCAATGTCATGAAGTTGGTGATACTTTGTTCTGCTGTTTTAGAGACCTAGGCACCAGTCCCAGCTCTGGTCTGCCAACTTGTCACAGAGTAATAAGATCAAGAACAGTCAGAATGCAGGCTCCTGGTGGGCAGTTTGCCTCATCTTCCCCTACACTGCAGGCATGGAAAAGTAACTCGGCTTTTAAAAACACAAAGGATCTACCATTTGAGTGAATAGTTACTTTACACCAAGGAGACATTAAAGAATCCAGCACTAAACTTGGGAAACCTGCAAAAACTTTCCCAAAAACTGGAGTTTCATAATACTATCACAGTTCTCCATTTCACACACACCTAAAATGCTGAATGTCCTATTCATGAAAACATAACACAGCTAGTTTTAGTTTGACGATGAAACATTGTTCTTTACTCTTACAACTTTCTTTTCTTGTAATTAGAAGGTGACCAAAGCCTTTTCCAACTTTACAGTGTCTAGGAACCTCATGTAATTTAACAGAAAGTACCACTCACATCCACTTACGCTTTAGATACATGTGCATCATTCCCTGTCACTCTACACGGAAAGATATAGCTCCAATGAATAATTTAGGACTCAATATTGCATATAATTTCAATGACTTCAAAGATGCAGAAGCAAACCTTAAAGGTAGCATGGCTTCTTGCCTGAAGAATTGGGTTCGCTTCTGCCTGTATTCACAGACAAGTTAACCAGATGCCACAACGTCATCTCGGAGTTCTCCCTGCTGCTAAAATGTAAATTCTTGCTCCCTATTAACGATGCATACAGCCCACTGCAATAGCAGGGGTACTGAGTCAAAGGACCCTTAGGGCTTTTCCATCATTTATTTTCTTTTCTTCTGCTGCTTTCACAAAACACTCTCTAGCACAACATGTATTTTAGAAAAGAAAGCAGAACAACAGTAATCGTTTCCCCTACACACCAGATTCTACCTCAGGATCAAAAGTACAAATTAAGTAGTATTATTATCGGTTTCTTGATATGCACTATGACAAAGTACAAAACCTTTTGTTTCTTTCTCTCCTCCAAAACCAGGCCACAAGCTGATGCGAACAAAACCAATGCTGTGCACAGCATCACAACCCCTGTACTATGCGTCCTCTACAGTAGTAAACCCACAATTACCATGAGAAAAGTCCAGCTGGAGGTATCACCTACAAGTTGCTTCTTGCTTATGCATTATTTCAGAACATATGCTCTGCTTGAAAACAATTCTGTGCCTACGAGCTGGCAGCAGGACAACAATTTAAGTTGAGGTCTCAAAAAAGGTAGGAGGGGGAATTTGCTAAAGCAACAGATTTCAGCTACTTTGTACCCCAAGAAGCATACCATAAAGAGTCAGGCAAATATACGTTAAGGATCATGAGAAAGCAACTAACTATATGCCTTTAAAAGCGCACTTCATGGATGAAAGCTGCCAAATTACAGAGGGGATTTACTGAGAAGAATGTGCTACTGCCAGAACGGACAAAAGCATGCATTCTACCCATTCCAAGCTCCTCCCCATCTCCTGTCATGCTCACAGCAAGAAGCCGCTCAAAAACTGACAACCACAGACTCCAGGACTGAAAGGGGAAAAAAAAAACCCTGCTGGTAAATGCCTGGAAAATTTTTATTTTGGAGACCTGATAAAGGAGACTGGGAAAAAAAAAATAGAGGAAAAGAACCCACTTATGACCGAAAAGCGTTCCCCGTGTTCTCGGGACATCAAGCAGTTACACAGCAGGAAGGAAACAGCGCGCACCTGGCCGGGTCTGAGGAGAGCCAACGTGCAGCAGCGCCTTTCAAACAGGCACAGCAACCTGTACGCGGTACCACGCTGCCGCCGACCCCAGGCCAGGAGTTTCCCGGAGTTCGCGTGGAGCTGGGTCATGGAAACCTCACTCCAAGCGGCAGCACTCAGAGGGCAAACCGTCCCCCGGCCCCCGAGACCCCTACCTGGTTGGTGTCCTCGCCGTGCTCCAGGTGCACGATGCCCTGGCTTCTGCACTCCGTGTCGCTCAGCACGTCGTCCTCAGAGTCCTCCAGGAGGGACGAGGAGCCGGTGGAGGACAGCGAGGAGGTGGAAAGCCGACGGGACTGCCGGTGCAGCGAGCTGTCCGTCCTCAGCCAGCCGCCCTCCGTGCGCGGCGGCTGCGCTTGGGGGCTGCCCTGCGTCTCCTCGCTCTCCTCGGCGGTGACGGTGAGCCGGGGGATGACGGGCGGCAGCACCCCGTTGGGAGGCCGGCAGCCCCTCTTCGCCGGGTCGGGCAGCTGCCGGGCGGCGGCGGCGGCGACAGCGGCGCAGCGAGCCTCGAAGAGGGAGCGGAGCTCCCCGACGCTCAGTCGCTTGGACCGGCAGAGCTCCGGGCTGCTGTGCAGCCCCGCGCGGGGCTCCATGGCGCGGTCGGCGCCGGGCGCCTGTGGGGCAGCGCCCCAGGGCCGGCGGCCGGGGGTGTGCATGGGGGAGCGCCGCGCTGCCGCCGACCGCCCGGGAAACTTCTTTGTGGCTCAGCCTCCGGCCGCTGCTCGGAGAACGGCGGCGAGGCTCATCTCCAGCCCGCCCTCCCTGGGCAGCTCTGACTCACCCGCGGCCACAGCCGAAGGCAGCTACCGTGCCCGCTGACCCGGCGCCAGGGCCATAGGGGCACGATCAACCCGCCGACACCGCCCCGCTCCGCCTCGGCGCTGAGGGGAGGAGCGAGCCGCGCCGCGGGGAGCCCCGTCCCGCCTGCCCGCCTCTTCCCCGCCGCCGCCTCCGCCCTTTTGGTTTCGCTTTGCCTGAGGTGCCGCCTCCCGCCTTACCTTAGCGCCCGCCGCCCCCGGCCGGGGGTCACAGCTCCCCCGGCGCGGCCACGGCGGCTGCTGAGGGTGAAGAGGGGCGGGTTTGGGCGCCCTCCCGTGAGGCCCCTCAGGGGTCTCTGTGTGTGTCTCGTCCCCTGCGTGTGGTGAGGCCGCGGAGCAGAGCGGCCTCCCGCAAAGCCCGGGTTTCCCTCAGTCAGCGCCTCGCCGCCTGAGCCGTGCGGGATCAGGGCGACTTAAGCCTCAAGTTGCTGCGGTACCCGAGCCCCCCCCCGGCTGAACGAATACCGGCTGAGAACACCCCGCGCGGCGCAGTCCTCTGCTCGGCTCCCGCTCGTGCCCCGGGATATAACGCGTGCTGTCGTTGTAGTTATCAAAACCTTTGGAATGTTGAAGGCATCCCACCGCAGGGTCACGCCAGCTGAGATGGTTATTAAAACTAACAATTCTGGCACCAAATGCTAAAGTCTTCAACTTAGTTTTTTGCTCATTTATCTCATTGTTTCCTTGTACTCTCCCATCTGTTTCTTGCCATCTGTTGTCTCTCTCCTGGGGCTCCTGCTGCGAGCTCCTTGCAGAAGGGGCTGCACTCACGCAGCAGGTAAGGCAGCAATGCCCAGGCCGCGCTGGGACTCCCTGGTCACTATCAATTATTTGCTGTTCATTCAGATTATTCTGAATCTAGGGCTAAGGTAGCCATATAGGGCTAAGTATTTGGCTGTCGTTATCTTACAGCCCCATCTTGCAAGTTGTCTTTGGAAGAGTTAGTTTGAACAGGCATTGAGCAACGTGCCTTCTCCTGTGCTACTCACAGAGCCCCGGAGCAGGCAGGAAGGCAGCTTCCTAAATAAAGCTTCCTAAATAAACTTCAAAAATAAAAATCCAGCCGTCTTCATGTGCTTTTCTGGAATTAGGTGGTGCCAAGCCAGGAATTTGGACCATCTAAATTTCCGGATGAAATAGCCAAGGCTTGTGGTGGATTTAGTTCTTTAACTGTTGTGGGGGCTGTCCCAAGGAGCTGCCAAGCTGTACATGGTGGGGTGACATCTACCAGCAAAGTGTGTAAAAACACTGGTGGTAAAGTGCAGAAGAAAATGGTTGGCAGGGCAGCTTTTCACCAGCAGATAGAGAGAAGTGCCTGTAGGAGGGTATTCCTTCATGGTAGACTGTAATGGGTTTAAGTTCTTTCTGGAAGATGAAGAGTCACCACTTTGAAGATTAACCTTATAACTAGTTTCAAATTTTATAGTGCAGAAAGGCAGCCTCGAAACATGAAGACTGACCAGGCCTAATACATACCTAAAGTCATAAGAGTTTAATATATAGCATGATTTTATAATTGATGGTTTTATAAGAAGTCTCACGGTAGTAAATACATATATAGAGTAGAAAGCACAGAGGCCAGTTTTAAATGGGTATCCGAGATTACACACTTGGTTGGGCCCATTTAACTTACATAGCTGTGGCAGCTTCCGACTGTAGGTAAGCAAGATTAGAAAAGCATTTGCTCGCAGGAGAGAGGTTCAGTGGGATCTGTCACAGGCCAGACAGGAGCCCCTCAGGGAGCCCTGCTGCACGTGGAAGGACATTTCGGCTCTGTCTGCTGACTCTGCAATTACAGGGTTATGTGTGGTCTGTCATTAGGAAGCCCTACTTAAAAGATTTCCTTATTTAGGAAACCTTAACCTTAACAATGGTTCCGGGAGCAACAGCTCACTCCATATAGGGCCAAGATTAGTTAAGAGTTAGGTCATGAAATATAATTTTACAGGTTTAACTTTCGGTTAATGAGGATAGAAACAAAATATATGCAAACATTTAATTTCAATGAATTAATACATGTATAAAAATAGAAAAGTGTCCTTTCAATAATACTGATAAATGGTAATTGGTGATTGACTCTTATCTGGTTGGATAAGATCAGATGGGTTTAATTGACTGCTTTTATAGCATGTCAGCTTTAGAGGGCTAGTGATCGCTGAATTTTGTGAAAGATTTGACTCAAAGTCTTTCAACATTAACAGGAGAATGAAGAGATTCTTCAGTCAGTCGGGTATCACCACATTTGTGTGGAAGTGTGCAACTGTTTTAACAAGAGGAGTGGTGCTCTCACTTCTGGCAAAGTGGCAATGACTTCTACTTTCCACTTGTGAAATCCTGCATTCCTGTCAGCAAAGGGCTGTCAGCATCCATTAATGATGCTTGGCAGGAGCTAGATCTGATAGCAGGTATGTGTGTCCCTATTTTACAGGTAGGTAAACTGATGTACAGGCCTGAGTTGACTACAGTCATATAGAGAATCAAGGGCAGAAACGGGTGCTTCAGATTTGCTCTCTGCTGCTGTAACCACCAGATCACGTTCCCACCTCCAGGGGTAAAGAGTTTTGTTTATCACAGTTGTTCTGATTCATATTGCTATTGCTTCGGGCTGCTGGGGCTTCTCGTTTCACGCAATCCTGCTACAAAATGAACTTTCGGCCTTTATTTCGTCGTCGGAGACTGTAGTGATAGGACATGGGGCAATGGGTTCAAACTGAAACGGGAGATTTAGGTTAGATATAAGAAAGAAATTCTTCACTGTGAGAGTGCTGAGGCGCTGGAACAGGCTGCTGAAGGAAATTGTGAATGCTCCATCCTTATCAGTGTTCAAGGCCAGGTTGGATGGGACTTTGAGCAACGTAGTTTAGTGTGAGGTGCCCCTCACACTATGTGTCCTGCCCATGGCAGGGGGTTGGAACTGGATGATCTTTAAGGTCCTTTCCAACCTAAACCATTCTATGATTCCCATGATATCCCTTTATAAACATTGTTATCATTAATCTATTGCTTATTCTTACTTCCTTTTAGTTTGCATTCTCGTAGAGTGTCTTAAGCCTCAACAATACAGAGAGGTAAAGATGCTATGAGCACTTGCAACAGATTAGAAAGCTTTCACATAGACAATGGTTTAAATATGATGCAGAGAGGAGTCTTGGGCTTAACTTGGCTTACTCAGTACATACAAAATACTTAATTGCCCACATGAGACTTCTCAGAGGGCTCTGAGTGTGACAGCTGAGAAGCACCATGTCCTTCAGTTCCTACCTGAGCATGACCTAAAAAGTCACTGAGAGCTGGGATTCCCATGTCTCCCCTGGATGCAGCAGATGAAAGCAAGACAACGTTTGTAAGTAGTTATTATAACTCTTTCAGGATATAATTGGGGGGGGTGGGGGGAAAAGATGGATCCGTTTTCATTTAGGAAGGCCCTTATTCAGAACTCAAAGAAAGGTACGTGGGCCTGGAAGCTGGTCGGTTCTACGGGAAGATCCCACCTCTCCCACGGGCTTTTCTTCATGACTAAGGCTGAGGTTCCCTCCAGTGGCTGACGTGCAGATGGCAGCTCCACCTGGAAAGTGAAAAAGGAATGGATGGGCTGGCGTTCCGTCTGGAGCAGCGCTGCGGAGCGGCGATGGCCCCTGCCCAGGCGGGTGCGAGCAGAGCTGTTCCGGGCTGGCCAGCCTGGTGTAGTTGGCAGCCTAGAGCTGCGGTGAGGGAAGAGAGCTCGACTTCAGTTGCTCTCTCTCTGCCACACACTACATTGAGTGAGCAAGTCAGTGCATGTTACAGTCTTGTCCTCTTTGGTCATATGAACATAGCCAGATTAAATTATCCAAGTCCACATGCAAGAGGAGAATAAGCCCCCGACCACAGATTATATGATGCGCAAACACTTGCTTCAATAAATGGCCGGTCTTTATTTGTCAGATTAGTTTTTGTAGGCTTATTTGCCACATTTCTCTGGGCAAGACTTGGAGTCTTTTTGACAAGAACTCTGGACATCTGCTCAATGAATGCCGTATGAAAAAAAGAATTGGGAATCTGCTTTTCCCTAAGAAGCAGCAAAGCGTAACTCAGGCAGCGACTTCTAAAATCACACTGTGGCTGCGTTATTAAGATGTGCAGTGACACAAGCAATGCTTCAGCTGAACAGCTTCAGCTGTCCCCTACCCTGGATCTCTGGCCAAGAATCTGAATTGGCACACACAGAAATTACTTCTTCCATTCCTCAGCCCTGCTGTCAGTTTAGCTTCTAGTACTCCATGGTATTACCCCTAAGCAAGCCAGAGGCTATAGAACATTGGTAACATGGAAAGGGAAATCCAAAGCTGCTGGGCAAACACAGGCAAGATGCTGTTGGATTTAAGCAGTGGAATAAAGTTGGATGCAGATTCCAAGGGTATGACAACTGACTTAGCAGGGGATACTGGGATTTGAGCAGATCCTCAGCTAGGACGGAGATGTACATTGGTGGAAGTGCACAAGGCTGTGTAGATCTCAATGTATGGATCACAGGAGCCAGCAGAAAGGAGACAAAGAACTGTGAAGGTCCCCTCGTGGCTGGAATTAACATTACATTTCCAAGTCAAACGCCTGAACAAAAAAGTACCTCGAACTTACCGGCAGATGCAAGATGAGGGGGCTAGTGGGGAAGGAAACATGTCCCCTTGGAAAAGGGGTTGCGTTTGAGATGATAAAGTTGACAGTAAGAAAATACACAAGGATAACGCCAGGGGGAAGGAAGGAGTGTACCCAGCACCCTGCTGCCTAAATAACTCACAGTGGTCTGCTGGCACATAGAGTGTAGAGTTACTCTAAAGGGAAGGGTAGAGAAGGAGGCGAAGAGAGGGAAGGCTGCAACAGAGGGGAAAACACCTGGAAGAAAAAACACCTTCTCCCACATCTGCCCCATCTCATGCTGCAGACAGTTGCTGTTCTTCCTTGTGAAAGGGATAGAATAAGGCCTTTTCTTCCCACTTCCCTCTCATCCTGTCACCATTACTTTTCTCCCTCACAGTCTTACTGCTGGCCTAGAAGCCAGTATATCCAGGGAACAGAATAAAATCAGAGAGGAGGAGGGGCCGCAGGGGTGCTACTCCATGACGGGAAGCATGTGCTGAAAAGAGCAGCCAGGTAGTAACTGGCTGCAGGTTGTGAATTGCGTGCTGCCTCAGAGCGCCTGCAGCTTTGTAGAAGAGCATCTGAGACACTGTCATGGTTTCTGCTTGTATTTTGCCTGTTCTCAGCTTAAATAAAAGATTCATCTTCCACAACTGTCACTTTAGTGGCAAATCCATGCAAGAATGTCATAACAAAACAAGAGGAAGTTTGGCTGTCATGTGTGTGAGATGATTACAGGTAACGCTTCACCCTAACAACCAGTTCCCTGTGAGCTGACTGAGAACTTAAATATGAAGATTTCATTTAAAGTTAATTACTGCAGTGAAACCACTCATTAGCTTCATGCTTTAAGTAAGCACAGTTGTTATTTTTGGCTTGTCATTCATAGCCCCTCAGAACATTGGGACGTATTTGCCTGTGCTTACAGTGATGCTGACATTAAATTCTGTGTATTTACTCTTGGTTTATGATTGTGTAAAGAAGAGCAGGATGTGTTTCATTGTGTATATAGACAGGTTGTTGCTAGAAGTTTAATTCCCCCTGTTCGACCTGCAATCCGGGGGTATATTTAAAGAACAAACCATGGTTCTTCCCTATCAGAAGATATTAAAAGGCATCTCAGCAAGAGGACATGCCACTTTTAAAACGTTTGAATGTATAGAATATGAAAGTCCCTCCATATTATGGAGAAAACTGAAAGTCTGAAATAGCTAGTTTAGATTTTAACAAAGATTCAAGCAGTAGTATTTATTACAGCAACAAATTTAATATACCTGAATTGAAATAGTCTTTTTAATGAAGACTGCTACTACATATATGTGATCAAAAATTTATATCTCAACAGTCACAGGCTTTTATTTCCCTTTTCAAGGGGGAATTTTATGGAAAACTCTTAAAACTTCATGCTGAACAATTGAATAGCTGGGGTCAGGAGGAGAGGAGAGAGGGAGATTTAGTACATTAAAGAGTTCTTTGTCCATAGTTTGCTTTGCCAGTTCATCTGACAGTGCTGCTCTGAAAATCAGATACATCCTGAAAAGGCATAAGCACTCTACAGTGATATTAATGATGCCATATGAGTGTATTTTAAGCAAAAGGTAAGCAGGAGTAATTACTAAACAACAAGCAAGCAACTTTGTTTTAATGCAAAGGTCTCATTTGCGCTAATGCAAAATTACTCAATGTTTTTTCGAGTTTTTTAGGATATAGAGGTACTCTTTGGTATGACCTAATTGCAAAGCAGTGCAAATCTTTCTACAGCAATGCTCACCTTTCCCTGCTGGCACACACATTTGCCCAGCTTTGTAGATGTGATCAGAGTGTGATGAAGAACTTGATAGGGATTTTTATTCACAGGACTTGATAATTTGTCCTCTGGAATCAAATGAAATACAGAATAAAAGTAGAAATACAAGATGGAATAAAAATGGAAAGAATTTGCATAACTATTCAGGAGACAATTTGTGATTTTTTGTTGCTTCATAAAATTAAATATCTGCATGCTTTTTATTTCTTTGCCTGTGAGACGTACTTACACATGCTTTCCTTACTTGAAGTCATAGGAACAAATTTGGCACTAATGTAAGTACATGCTTACTGTCACTGTCTTCAAAGGGTTTTTCAGTACCTGTCACTGGCATATTCTTTATGCGAAGGGTATTGCAAAGAAGCAAATTGCATAATGACTTGCAATCCTAAGCGCAACTACAAGCTGTGTTGAGATTGGACTGAGGGCAGCCCTGAGGAGAAGGGCTTGGGGCTGCTGGTCAATGAGAAGCTTAATGTGACCCATCAATGTACACTCACAGCCCAGAAAGCCAACCCCTATCATGGGCTGCATCAAAAGAAGTGTGGCCTGAAAGTTGAGGGAGGTAATTCTCCCCTTCTGCTGCGCTCTCGTGAGGCCCCACCTGCAGTCCTGCATTCAGCTTTGGGGAATCCAACATAAGAAAGATGTGAACCTGTTGGAGTGAGTCAGAGGAGGGCCGTGAAGATGATCAGAGAGCTGGAGCACCTCTCCTATGAAGATAGACTGAGCGAGTTAGGGTTGTTCAGCCTGGAGAAGAGAAGGCTCCGGGGAGACCTTAAAGCAGCTCCCAGTGCCTGAAGGGGGTCTACAAGGAATCTAGAGAGGGACTTTAAACTGACTGAATGGCTTTAAACTGACCCCTCCCGCGGTCTCGCAGGGCCGGGGCCCTTTTCAGCACCGCGGAGAGCTCACAAGCTGCCGGTGACCGCGGGCACCTTCCAGCAGTGCCGGGACTCCCGTGCCTTCCGAACCGACCCTTCCTCTTGGAAAGGGTAACTTTGGGGCTTCCATACCAGCGAGGGGCAGCTTGCTTTGGTAGGGCATGTCACTGGGGGGCTGATGGTTCCAAAGCAGTGTGTAAAATCAAAAGAAAGCTGAATGCTTGTGACAAGTTCCGTCGGTGGTTCTGTCTTCAAAGCAGAGATCCCATGTTCTGTGGTCATCTACAAGTCCGCAAAACCACCACTACTAATAATGCCACTAAAAAGTGTCTGAAAAGATTTTTAAACATTCAAGCAACACTAACACTATAACCATAATGATAAATAATAAAATAAATAGCAGCCTTCCAGTCCCTAAAGGGATTGACAAGAAAGCTGGAGAAGGGCTTTTTATAAGAGCAAGTAGTGATAAGACAAGGGGTAATGGCTTTAAACTGACAGAAGGTAGATTTACATTAGACATTAGGAAGAAAAACTTTACTGTGAGGATGGTGAGGCACTGGCACAGGTTGCTCAGAGAAGCTGTGGCTGCCCCATCCCTGGCAGTGTTCAAGGCCAGGCTGGATGGGGCTTGGAGCAACCTGTTGTAGTGGAAGGTGTCCCTGCCCGTGGCAGAGAGTTGGAACTGGATGAGCTTTAATGTCCCTTCCAACCCAAACCATTCTATGATTCTATGATAATGATGCTGCTAACGCAACCATGGCATTACCATTGATGCCATGTAACCAATCCCAGCCCATTGCACAAAATGCTGCAAGACTAAATCAGTATAAAAAGTAGATAAAATAACATGTAAAGGTAACATTAAGTTCTGGTTCTTCTAAGCTTTTTCTATGGTAATGTGCATGAAGGTTTTTTTCATATTATTATTTTGAAATTAAAGCAGGTAGTAGGCTGAATGGAAAATCATCCCTGACTTTGCCTTAAAGAAATATTAAGTCTCAGTTTCTGCTGAAGTAAATCAATAATGAGGACCATCAGAAGGTCTGCTTTCAGTAGGGCCACTGATCTTTTTCATTTGTTACTTTTTTCAAATCAGAATAGAAATTGCTTTATTTTCTCCTTCAGCCTAGTGGATAAATGCTGAAACTTCCTACACTGCTGTTCTGGTGCGTTTCTTCAATTCTGTGCGTAAACAAACTATCCAGGATGCTGCTGCAAAAGTTACTGCTGCCATATCCATGTGCTGAGCTAATATCTGGCACTTGCCTTTGGTGTTTCTGCCATTGCTAAGAGCACAAAGAGTTCTTTTCATTGATTGCAGTTCATTAGATTTTGTTTCCATCTCTGTTTCTCATTCCAAGGCAGCAGATTGCTGGAAAAAGACACTGAAAACAAGACAGGATTAAACCATCCAGGAAGGATGTAAGGAATTACATTACTGATTAGGAGCCAGGGATGGTCAATCTTTCAGCAAACTCTTCTGATTCATGTGGCAGAATAGGTGGCTCAGCAACCAGGCATTCCTCCAGCCTCCTGAACTCATGGTCCTTTCCACCATTCCATCATTTCAATGGGAATAGTTGAACAGTTTGTCCTAATAAACAGTGAAAACCAAAAGTACAAGGGGAAAAATACTACATACTTTTACTGGCATAAAAACCTATTAATGTGGTCTTCAACATCATGGAAGAAATATATCAAAACAAAGAAAAACTGCCAAGGGTATTTTACTCATTCCAATACATTACTGCCTTAGGTAAGTACAATTTCACAATGCTGCATGATGACCAGACAGGAAACACAAAACCCCACATCCTCTTTGAAATTGCCAGGAGGAGACCTTTGCTTCCCAAGTGGAGTTTTTATCAACCTGAAGAAACACTCTTTGGGGTTAGCTTGAGGGGGTTTTGTTTGTATTTTCTGGGGAGAGGTGGTGATGGTGGTGGTGTTTGTTTGAAGCTGGCAGGAGTGACTATTAATTAGTTATGAGATATACTAACTAGAACCTAATGGTTTATTTGGGGGGGGTGTAGGTATATCAGTTGGAGGAATAATGAATCCCATTTCTCTTACAATGTTATCAAAGTTCTTGCCAAAGAGTTTGAAAAATTGCCTCATGAGGACATGAACACCTTCAGAAGTGGAGACACTGTGCTGAGATGATACAGAGAAACACACATGAAGTGTCTAGGGCTTTGTTTGCTGGATTTCATTTTTGTTCTAACTCCTTTTCCCTCACAGGCAGTTTTTGGCCATTTTCATGAAAGCCATTTCTCTTTGATATGCACGCATATGGATTCCTGGAAAACAATGTTATCTGCAGGTTTAATCGTGTAGATACATCAACAGAATATTGGCTGAGATTAAATAACAGAGATATGGAGCTGCATCTCACACAGAAAATGCCTAATGGCAGATCAGATGTTCAAACATAACCATATATCACACCACATTTTTCAGATTATCATGTGAAGACCAAACTCAAAGAGATACTGAAAGAAGGTGAATAGACAAATATACCCCTGGAAAAAAACGACAGAGAAGAGTCAAAGCCCATCAAAGAACATGCCTTTTCAAATGTCGGCAACTGAAAATTAACTGCTTCATAACTCATTTTTATACGATTGAGCCATAAAGTTCAGTTAGAACTTAATGAAGGTGCTGATAAATCAAATCCATTATGCCATATTTTCCTGCCCAGTTGCAGGCACAGTCCTCACATTTTAGCAAGTTAGGGAGGAAGACCGGGGGCAAACTGATGAACAAACTACAGAGACAAGAAACTCAGGGAAAGAGGGAGATAATCAAAGGGGAAGAAAGAACACGCATGAGACCCTTGATATACAAGACTTCGCATCAGAAGAATTGAAACACACCAGCCATTAAGTACCTACCTCCCTCCGGGTAATCCTATCTTGCGTGGCCCACTCTGTACCACCAGGTGGCCCCACTTGAACTTGGCTTAGTTTCTTGCTTCAAAAGCATGCGGCGTTTCAAAGTCCAATTTCCGAGGGCGCTAGCTGCCAAAGGAAAAGGAAACAAAACTAAACAAAAACTAAACTAAATAAAACATCTAAAAGTCTGGGTGTATGAAGCTGGAGTGTCTGAACGGCTCCACTTTCAAAAGCTGGATTAGAATCTACATCTCAAGTCCTGGGTATATTTGAGTGCAGTGTCACAGTTCAGTCTTAAAAACACAAGAGGCAATGCGCTAGTACAGGAGTGACATTGGAGTGACAGTACAAATGGGGATGTAGTATCTGAGAAAGCAGAGTTCATGCTTTCAATCTAGATGGCATTTGTAAAGTTACAGGGTTGCGCGCAGTTTTGGGCCCCACGCTTCAGGAGAGGAGGGGAAATCAATAAAAGTTGCTTTCCAAGCATCTGTTTTCTCTTCTGTCTAGAGCCACTTGAAATCTCCAGGCTGGACAATCCTGAGCTTACAGCCCCTGAGGCATTCTTGCTGGTCAGTGTGTACAGGATGCGCTGGTCCCACACATAAAGGACTGTGATTTTTGCCAAGACTCAACAGTTACAGCACCAAATCCTGCTTTTCTTTTCAGACTACAGCATTAATCCTGGAGGTGAAAAATTTTGATCTAGAGTCCTTTTTAGCCTTAACTGAAATGTGGAAAGCACTCCATTTACATAGCTGTAGCATAAGCCATATCACTCCTCTGACAGGTTGATGTAATGCTGTGTAAGCATCTGAATCAGTTTGCTAATCTATTTCTGTATCAAAAATTATTGCCATGCTTTTCAGAGTTCATCTGTCTCCCACCCTGGGGGAACGTTTTGTGGAAGTCTCCGTAGTCAAACAGAAACATGAAGCACTGCAGTACAGCTCTGTAAAATATTACCAATGCCTGTACAGTGCATCTGTTCCTTGCTTTCAGGTGCCTTATCCTGAGGAAGAGAGGAGAAATATTGACTGATGTACTAATTTGTTTATACATTTTATCCTTCAGACACCACAAGATCATTATACAAAATCATAGAGTCGCAGACTGGTGAGGTTTGGAAAGGACCTTAAAGATCATTTTGTACCAACCCCCTGCCATAGGCAGGGACGCCTCACACTAGACCATGCTGCCCAAGGCTCTGTCCAACCTGGCCTTGGGCACTGTCAGGAATGGAGCATTTACCACTTCTCTGGGCAGCCTGTGCCAGCGCCTCACCACCCTCACAGTAAAGAACTTCTTCCTTGCATTTAAACTGCAATAATCAATATAGGCACCTTCTCCTTCAATGATAAATTTAAATTGTTAATTGTTACTGCACGGAGTTGTGTGTGTCAAAGGCAGAGGCGCTTTTAGATAGACCTGATTACACCTTTGCCTTCTAAACTCACAAAATCCAAGCTTTACTAGAGCAAAACTGAGGAAAAAATTAAGCAAACAGGAATTGCAATACATGGTCTTTACTAAAGCTGAAACATAAATTCATATAAAAAAAATCTAGAGAAGTTTACATATGATGTGGTTAAAACAGCGATTTCAGAGCTATTTTGTATGTATATTAATACAAACTTAGACAGACTAAATACCCTCCTCAGCTCCAAAACCTGCAGTTTGCAGAATGCGGAGGCCAAATCTGTTTCAGATACAAACAAAACACCAAGATCTGAGTAGAATGAAAAGCCTTGACAGAGGCTGTAACAAATGCCTCACACGTAGCACACAGTCAGCTGCCAGCAGTAAGACAGGGTAATCCTGAAAGTCCTGCGACTGGTAAATAACAGGAACTTAGGGAATAGGTCCAAGTTCTGACACGGTATACAGCTAAGTGGGTATCTGGCTCTGCCCATCAACAGCTAAGTGGGTATCTAGAACATTACTACAAATAAAAGCTTTGTTGTCAGCCTTTGTTTAAAATTACAAAACCTAAAGGGCACTACCTGAAGTGACTGTTGCTATGCAGCAAGTCCCCAAAGAAACCCGAAACCCATGATCTCACCCTTCTAGATAGGAACCTCATAAACAAAGAGCAAGAATTGCACGATATAGTTACTGCATGCCAAAAATCTTTAGCATACTTTGTTCATGTTAATTTGATTGATTTTGCCAGTTTTTGTTTCTTAGCCATGCTTTCTGGAACAGAATGGACCCAGAACCAATTGTTTAATGTTTAGATGTCAGGTGGATTCTCTCCCAACTTGATCACTCTACTTTTGCATGCTTATCAAAACCCTGGGCACAAGTCCTCACAAATCTCTGTGGATAAACAACATTTAACCCTGGAGAGAATGATGTCCCCTCATGAGAGAGGGTTTCCCCGTCCCTTTTGGTTTGTCATTAACATGGGCCTCTGAGATTTGATGTCAATGAACCCAAAATTAGCTTTCTCCCTTACCCACTAAGCCTATCTGAAAGGAAGATGAGTTTAATGAGGAAATGTCTTCAAAACATACTTCATTGTACATTCACGTCTCACCTTGTTGTAACATCTCACTTGTGGAGCAGGTCCTTGAACAGCTTTCTCACACAAGCAGCCTTCTAACAATGGCTGCAATACATGCAGCGCCTGCATGCACCATGCACCTGGCAGCAGTCTGTGCCTGGGTAAGTCAGCATCTGCAGTACCTATTTGCTGGTCCCTATATTGCTGCAGCCCTATTTGCTGGATGCACCATGCACCTGGCAGCAATCTGTGCCTGGGTAAGTCAGCATCTGCAATACCTATTTGCTGGTCCCTATATTGCTGCAGTCCTATTTACTGGATGCACCATGCACCTGGCAGCAATCTGTGCCTGGGTAATTCAGCCTCTGCACTACCTATTTGCTGGTGTGGGAACTCAGCAGGAGTCCATACATGCAGTTAGGTGAATGATGAAGAAGGGATCCAGGCAAAAGGTGATCTTGCCCCTTTATGCTGATCTCGTGAGACCTCACTTGGAGTATTGTGTGCAGTTCTGGTGTCCTTAACATAAAAGGGACATGGAACTGTTGGAACAAGTCCAGAGGAGGCCACGAGGATGATCAGGGACTGGAGCACCTCCCGTATGAAGACAGGCTGAGAAAGTTGGGGCTGTTCAGCCTGGAGAAGAGAAGGCTGCGTGGAGACCTCATAGCAGCCCTCCAGTATCTGAAGGGGGCCTACAGGGATGCTGGGGAGGGACTCTTCATTAGGGACAGTAGTGATAGGAAAAGGGGTAGTGGATTAAAACTTAAACAGGGGAAGCTCAGGTTAGATATAAGGAAGAAGTTCTTTACTGTGAGGCTGGTGAGTCACTGGCACAGGTTGCCAAATGCTCCATCCCTAACAGTGTTAAAGGCCAGGTTGGATGGAGTCTTAGGTGACATGGTTTAGTGCAAGGTGACCTTGCCCATGGTACGGGATTGGAACTGGATGATCTTAAGGTCCTTTCCAAACCTAAATATTCTGTGATTCTATGAAAAAAGGGGGACAATGCAATTCAGTGAGTGAGAATCAGTCATTGGTTTGTAGGTAAAAAGCTTTCCCCATATTTCTGCTAAATGTAAACTGGAGTATGCCTGCCTGGCTTTGGGTACTCTAAGTTCCGCTCTGAGCTCCAGAACTGGCTGAACTGTTGTACCTTTGGTGGGACACCAAATGATATATAATCTCATTAAGAACATCTCTACAAGGAGGGATGAAGGGGCCTTTTGAGAAAGCCTTTACATCCTGCTAAACTTTGATACATCTCCAGAAGAACGTACGAGAAGGATCCTGGAGGTACAAAGGAAGCATTCTAGTAGTTGTAAACAAAGGTGTGCATGGGTAGTGCTGAAACGATGTTGAGCTGTTTTCACAGACCTGATCCTGTGAGGTAGCACTCATTTTGGTTTGCTGGTTCTCTGGAATTTTAGTCTCAGTATACTGACTGAGGTTGATGATCACTTGAGATTTCTCTTTAAAAACCATTCTTACTAGAAGCAGCACTGTAATTGCACCCCTGTGTACATGTGATACTCAGTCAAAACTTCCAAGAGGACTTCCTGAAATTCCAGACATTTTTATCGGGTAAATTCTCCACCTGTTTTGATTGGATTTGGTTTACATGAATTTATGCAAGCTATATCATCTAATAACTTTTTGTTTTATACTAAAGCATGACTTGGCATATAATTCTGGAAGGAAGGTAAGTACTGTGACAGGAAGAAGTCATGCCGGGCCTACACTGCAACCACAGAGCATCGGTGGGGTTTTGGGGTTTTTTGTTTGTCTTTTCTTGTTTCCTTTTTCCTTTTCCTGTTCTATCTCTCTGGCAGACAGAGCTTGAAGGTTTTGACTTACTAACAATCTGAATGCAGAAAGAGAATATCCTTCTAGCTGTGAGCCCTGACAGCTCCAGTTTGTTCCATGGGGGGTTTCCTCTTCTTTTCCTTGGACAGAGGACACTTCTGTGGAGCAGCAAACACTCAGAAGTTTCTTGCTCATGCCTTTTCTTCTGTTCACAGCTGTCCTGCTGCGGGAAGTTCTCTGAATAAGAAACCACTCATCACAGTTAACATGTTAAGACTCACACTGTGAAAAATTAGGATTGCCTATGGGCAGAATCATCCCTTTTAAATGGAGGAAATGCCTGCTTCAAGAGCAACTGGAGACATAGTCTCCATTGCTGACATGCACTGATCAACTATCAGATCTCTATGTTACACTTCCACGAAGCAATCGTGGTGTCAGGTTCGTGGATACCTATCCTGAAAGGATGTCTGTGTGGATATCCATGAGAATGGGAAGATCTCGCTTATGTCCTTCCTGCTGATAGATGGATTTGTGGGAAAGCTGCAAGCTTGACTTCACGAGATTTTCTGTTTCCCTTCTTTTTCCTGCTTTGATCCATTTTTTCTCCAAGTGGGAATACTCATTAGTATTTGCTAATTCTTTAAGAGTCCTGTGAGACAGCTTTATATTAATGTACTGAAGCAGAGCCTTTGTGTTTGTTTTTGTCTAACAGGGTGTGCCCTATGTTATGATTTCATGGAACATCCCCTGGTCTTTATTGTTTTAAACAGACGTTATTGAGAAGGATGAACAGATTAATGTTTCACTCACTACAGTTTATTAAGGTAATTAGAAACAAAACATAGCAATGGCTATATCATAGGCATATAACATTAAACCAGAAGATTAATTATATCACCTCCTATCCTTTTGAATACACCACAGAACCTCAGCTCCAAGCCCCACCACAGCCCTTCATCCCTGCTCCCAACTGCAAGCACCCACCTTCCCAGGAAAACATCACCCAGAGTCAGCATCTGAAGGAAAGAAGCTCCACTCAGTGTTCTTCTCTAAGCAAAGGCAGGAGTGAGGCCCTCTCAGCTTAGAGCCTTTGTTTTGCACAATAAACTTGTAGGGAAGACTGTACAGGAGAGCTCTCTCCCAGGCCATGAAGAGACAGAAAGTGTACAGATGTCTTGCAGCTCTTGTAGGACAAGCTCCAGAGTCTTCATCAGCTTTTATTACATTACGATATCAGGAATGAAGTAACAATAAGCCCTTTTATCAGCAAACTTAGTATGCTGTCCAGTGAAATGAGTCTTGGGATTCATGTGGGAAATAAATAAGGTGCTTACAGTCCCCACTGTGCTCTATTGCTCACACATTAGGAAATATTATAAACCACAGTTTTCACTTGACAGCTATCACTAAAAAATACAGTGAACTCGATGCAATTACCTAGCAATTTTCTCCTGCAGACTCATGTTTTGAGCTCAGCCTGAACTTCCATGCCCATCTCCACAAGCTGTGAAAGCTTTCTACAACATATAGCAAGTGGCCATTGTTTTCATTAACTCTGAGGCATATTTCAGAGCCCTTACATACTCCTGCACCATAGCACAGCAGCTCTTGGGTGGGGGATGTTAGGAAGTATTCTCAAGCTCACAGAAATAGAAATGTGGTAGATTGAGTTGAGAATTAAAAGATGCCTACATAGGTATGTTACAATTCCTATGAAGTATTACTTTATGAAGTAATGTCCATTTTTTTCTGTTTTCCAGCAGATATCAGCCTGTTATTCTTATTTTGTTAGCATTGGTAATGCACAGCTTCTATCATTTTGATTCCTAAGACTGTTGTTACATGTGCACACATGCACACACATCTTCTGCAGGTTTCTTTTGTTGAGATCCAAACCAGTTAACAGCATTACAACAGCCAAGGGTTCCAGGCAATGTGCTACTTACAGTTTCCTGTAGGCAAATGTCAAATCTGAAAGTCCATTGTGAATAGTTACAAAGATTTTTCTGCACCAATAACCTCTGTTACTGACTAGCGCTTTTGATGAATGAATTAGCCATCCGTTTTCTGTGAGCACTGTAGGAAGAATATGAGATCCTGTGTGAAAGAGGAATTAAGAATAGAAAGCAACTTGCATCTAACAGCAATAAACTGGAAGGGAGTGTTAACTACTCAAGTGCCAATAAGAAAGACACTTATCAACTGTCAGTATCATTTCTTCAGTTTTTCTAGGCTGTCTGTTGGTGCCAGAAAAATTAAAGTAGCTTTAGATATACTTACAGCTTTAGATATACTTATAGTTCTGGAGGGATCTGTCGTGTAGAAACAAGTTATGAAGCAAAACTTATTCCCCTCTTCCTCTGCATGATCTGGCAAAGAAAGTCGGAGAAGCAGGTAGCTGAAGATGGCTCTGATTCAGAGGAGAAGAGAGGAGAGAGACTGCATCCCTCTGCATAGCCTTAGCTCTGATGAGCATCACCTCCAGCTTCCTCTGCCTCAGCATAATTAAAAAGTAAAGGCAATCCACATGAACTACAGAATTGCCAGGGCAGCACAAGCAGTCCAGTACTGGGGGATAGTGGGACTGTGGGGACACCAAATGTGGTGGTGAGGGTAAGATCCAAAACCATGAATGTAAATCACACACTACATGAAATCACAAGCTTTCTTTTTCTTGCTGTTCTTGCTTGGCCTTTTCACTTTGGATCTCTTCTTGTGCCAAAGCTGCCTCATTTATGGAGTAGTCAGCCACACAAGAGCTGCTAGACGTACCGAAGAGTAGTCCTGGCTCTGTGTGCCATCTGCCATCAAGGAGGGATGTAGCTTGATGAGGGATGTAGATCTTCTTCTGCTTCCTCTTGACACTATGGTCCCATCAGTGTCTCCAGCTGATGTTCAATATATCACTGCATCTTCCCTCTGAGATAGACCACACTGCACTGGAAGCTGTGCACAACCCTCATGACTCAAATCCCTTTGCATCCATTTTTATCAGCCTCCTTTTTCCTCTCTTGGCCATGCTGCTGGCAGCAAAGGCTGTACAGATCGGTGGCTGCAGTGTGATTAAGTTATTTTGTCCCTGTTATTTTCTGTGTAATGAGAAGCTGTGAGCCAACTCTGGATCCAAGACTTGCCTGCCAGCCTTTGTACATTTGCAGATATAGCTGATAGGAATTACATGCATTTGAGAGAATTTCAAGACGGCTCCTGAGAGACTGACATCCCCTAAATTTGATGCTAATACTTATTATTAGTTTCTAAATTTGGCTACAATTAATATGATCACAAATTAATTCCCAATGTGACTAGGCAGTAGATTTTCAAAAAATGGAGCAAGCCTTGTACTTAATAGCAGTTACAGATCTAAAACTAAAGCCACATAGGAATATAAGAAGTGGATAATTGCTTGAGTTGCTTCTCACACATGCCTCATTGCTCCCCTCACCATAACTCTACAACCAATTTCTTTGCACTCAATCTCCTGTGAGGTGAGAAAGCAGCAGGCAGAAGAGATGAATTACCTGACGTTACTCAGCTCCACCTAACTGCCATGCTCAGACCAGTCCCAAGAGCTCATGGGCTGCAGCAGGCACAAATGGGGAAAGCCCAAACATTGTCCTGCCTGTGCTGACTGCCCAGCCAGTTGACTGGGTGGTAAGTGCTTTTGGAGAATAGGTAAGAGTCACCTTTCCACTGAGGGTTTAAATCCTGCACCACATCAATAGTGCAGTTTAGGGGTACCTCTACCTACTTCTCAAAAGAAAGGATATATTTTTCAGGCCTTCCCTCTTAAATCAGGCCATAATGATCACAAAGGTGGTGAAAAGAGTGCAAAGTCACCAGGAACACCAGACGTGCCACTCATCAGAAGATTTTGAAGAGGTATAAGGGAAACCCTGGCTGAATTGCTGCCAACTAAGCTGCTTGAGAGATGAGGCTGGTGGGATGTGGTGACAGCACCGCTAAAAGGGAATATAATCAGGCATTAAATTCCGTGCAATGCAGCTTCAAGCATCTGAAGTTATTTGCTTCTTTTCTACAGGATTCATGATTGAGGCTCTTGCAGACAACAAGTGGTTTGACTCTAAAGAAGATAATTTATTGCTTCTTATGTCTTTTTCTAATAAAAAATTGAAGTCCTTAATGTAAAAAAAAATTATATCCTAAAAATATTCATTGCGAAAAGCAACATTGTCCATCCTTCCCTTCTTACCCACAGACCAAAATCTATTATTTATAAACAGTCTTCATGAAACAAACATATGCCATTAACGATCAACAGGAAGACAATCATTTCATATAGGTAAAGTATTGTACAGTACAACAGATCATGGCAGGGATTTGTTATAAGAGTGCTTAGGATGATTAACCATGTCTCCAAACACCAGTACAATCTCAGCAGCAGTCAGTCAACAATCCACCTATCAAGCACCTGTGAGGATAGGTTCAGCCCATTTGCACAGAGGAAACTATTCTTTGTTTAACCTACACTAGTCATTCAGGGAAAAATAATCCTCATATTCCATAGTATAGTTGAACAAGAAAAAATCCATCTGATACAATTTTTTGAGCTTCTCAATTTGTTCTGAATTCAATTGTCTGAGGTACTCCAAGGTGATATCACCATTAGTTCGTTTCTCTGAGCCATACCTCTTCAAGTTGGGGAAGTGCAAGCTCTTTGGTGCTCCAATGACCTTCAGAACATGCTCAGAATCTAACCCAAGAGTTTCATACTTACCCAGAATATCATAGTGAACGTTGCAAGGATCACAGAGCAGAAACATCGGTTTCCAGTGAATGTCAAGACTATTTGGTGGTTTTGCTACAATGAAATTGACAAACTCCTGGAAACTCACTTTTTCAGATGAATTTTTGTCTTTCCTGAACATTGCCCTAATCTGATTAGCCACAGTGACACTGTAGAATGGCTCAGAGTGCAGAAGTTTGTCTCTGTAAGCTGAAACCAGCCGTTCCAGGGGATGTCTGGTGAACATCACTTTGGTGTAGTTGTTCAGAAATTCTTTTTGTATGGCAGGAGGGTACGCCACCAGCTTCTTGATCAGCGAGGTTTGGTGGATGTGCTCATGCTCAATTTCAGAAGCTTCAGCACTTAAGTTTGCTTGGAGAAGAAAAATAGTTCTCTTCCAGTTGGAGCAGCCTACCTTGGGCACCTCACAGTAGATAAATTTATGTTTGTGCTCCACAAAGAGCTGGCTTGCGACATGAGAATCCAATTTACTTCTTAATTTGAGGAGGCCATTCTTCAGGCAGAGAGAAGCCAGTGTGCCTTTGCGATCATTCTGAATTGCCAGCCAGTCTTCAGTGGGATCAGGAAAAACACCTGCAATCAAGAAAAAGCTCTAAACCATTAGTGTGAAATAGACTTATTAAGTCCCTTTCTTTGGACCATCATATCACTCGATCTGTCGTCCTCTGTACAAAAACTAATGAAAGATGCTGAAATCAATTTTTTGTTTTCTGTCACCAGACTCCACTATGGCAAACACACAGTAAACTGTCCTGCTTAGTGAAAAATCTGTTATAAATGAAAACTTTCAACATGTTAGCAGTTTTACTTTAATCAAGATCAATGCTCTAACACTTCTAATGTCAACTGATTCTTTGTAGTGCTCTCCCTCTCATATATTGTATTGCTAAGCTAGCTATCACAGTGGCAGGGCCTTGGATGTTCTCACAATATTGTTTAACACTTAGGCTCTGTAGTTACTTTCTAAAACATTTGGGAAAGGTGTCCCTGGTTCTAGAAAACATTCAGTCTTTTTATTGGTAAATTCTTTACTCACCTGTTAGGTTTTTTTGTCTCTTACAAAAAAAGCCAAAAAGAAACATCCCAAAAATAAAATTCGGGAGAAGGAAAATTAACACCTTCTGTTTCATATTATTTTCACAGGAAGGAGGATGACACGAACTCTGAAGTGGAAATCTGCCTTTCTGTCAACAAGGAAAAACAATACAAGTTAGATTTTGTATGACTGCTATAACAAAGGTAACAGGGTATTCCCTTACAGACTTTATAAAACCAGAAAGACCCTTTAAGCCCTATAAAAATAGGCTTTTCTAATAAGTAAAAATTCTACTATGAAAAGGACTCACCATACCTATACTGTTAAACTGAACAGACAAATACTATGACCATTTCAAAGTATTAGAAAACTTAAAACATACGTTCTTAGAACAATGGCACTGTGTATGAGCAAATGCTTTCCCCTTCTCCTCATGTAAATATGGTGTTCCGGCCAAGCAAACTCTCCGTCCCTTCACATTGTGTAACAATAACTTCATTTATGATTACAGAGTTGTATTCTTTTAAAAAATAACATTACGTGTTAGAATCTGGGAGTACAAAGTTTTCTGTAACCTGCAACAGGCTTATCTGCAAGCCTATGATACATTCAGGATGAGATTCTTCCCGTCTCTTGCCCTGAAGCTTTCCACTTTGTACAAATAATATTCACGGCAGGAGAATCCACAATCCAGAGAATCCTAACTGCTAGTAATAGATGAATTCTCACATTTTCTCTCTCCCAAAGACACTGCAGTGTTAATGTTTGCTGCCATAAGGTGGCAGGAAGCACATAGAAGCAGCAAAGGAAACAACAGGCAAGGAGATGTTCCATGTTCATGGATAAAAGGAGACAAGACCAATGCAGTCCAACATCCAACGTATTCCCTCTCCTGTGCTCACTCGTTCTGTCTCTTTGCACTTCCTGGAGAGAGCTCTCTAAGCCCTCTGTGCAATCTTCCTGTGTTGCCTCCATTAAAAAGCTCTTCAGCAGCATGCTTTTCATCATTTTTTTGTTTGAAATAGCAGAGTTAAGTGCAAAATCGTAACTGCTGGCATATGTGACATTCTATTTCTGTCCCATAAAGTCTGCACCATCAAAAAGTCAAGCAACACTGTCTTCCTTTTCCACTTTTCAGTTTTTCACTCAGAACCTGCTGGCAATAAAATCATCATTGCCTGGATTTCTTAAGGATCTAACTTAAACTTCTTTCTGTTTTGTTTTTACAGAGATACCACAGGATCAGTCTGGAAGTTATTTGTGATTCTCCTCATCCCCTCAGTGTGGATGTAGATGAACTCCATCTGCCATAATGGAAACTTCCTGTGTGTTCTGAGACGGCACTAGAGGCAACACTAGTTAGATTGCTGAAAATGTACTTGCACACAAGGCTTCTTCCTTTCAGGGACAACAGCTGATTATTATATCACACATCTTTACCCAAATATCTTCACAATCACACAGTTAACACCATTACTTATTATTAAATCTCAGTTTAGGCATGACCTGTGAAATGGAGGGGGATGACTCTTCACTCTCTGACCTGTAAACTTCATTATGAACAAACCTGCAGTCACATATAGTAATAATACACTTGTGTTACATTCAGTTGTTACAATATTCATTCAAATCAATACAGCATTTTTACATATTGTGGTATTTAGTCAATATTTTTGTGTTTTCTTGGCCGAATAAAATTATTATAAACGCTACAAGAAAAAATATGGGTTGATCATCAGCCTTAAACCTTTGCTTTGCTGCACATCAATTCTCCATTCATCATGTTATCTATTGATTTCTAATGCATCAAAGGCTACTTTCAAGGCCAGCTAAAGTCAGATAGGTTGTTCACTGAAGTCAGGAGGTCCAAGATTGAGTGATCCCTTTGCATTCTTCTTCACAAATGGCTTGAAGACACTATTTCATGCTGTGTAGCAATTAAAATAAATATGACACTAAACAATTCTGTAAAGGAACTCTTTGTTAGAGTATAGTTAGGAGAAAGAAATTGGGCCTCATTTACCTTAAATGCTATCACCTCAGAGTATAAGGGTAGTTACTGCTATCATACCTGTCTCAGGAATCAGAAAATTAACTAGATTAATTTCCCTATTTAGATACTTCTATCATATATATTTGTTAAGTAAATTACTGGCACAGAATATAAGGTCTTCATGTTGAAACGTGTCAATGAGTCACGAGAGGAGACTTGCCTCCTTGAGGGAAAGAAGCTGTTTATGAGCTAGTCAAACACAGAAGACAGCTCCTCTTCTAAAACATTTTGCATATTTGTGGAAGCAAAAGAATCCTTATTTTAATTGAGGAGAATGGTCAGACCACAAGGAGGGATAGAACAAGCTAAAAGGTGACAGGTAAAATCTTTTTGGACTCCTTAGAAAACTTCAAAGTGCAGACTGGCTCTAAGAGCTAAAGCTGTCTAGTATCAAGTGAGGTCAAAATGATGATTCAGAGAAGCTACCTGAAGTCCAAAGGCTTCTTCTGAAGATGTTTCCTGATGGGGCACCCCAATACGGAGTTCTGTATAATGCAAGGTCTTCAGTGATGAAAATCGCCTAACAGCAACCTGAGGAATAGGAGAAAAGAAAACTCTGAGAGCTGTTTTGTCAGAAGAAGGACAAGTCACCTGGAAATGAAAACTGGTGGAGGGACATCCAAACTAAAAACCACCTTTGTGGTACATTCGGTGTCAGTAGATCAGATGAACTTTTTCTTCTATTTTTTCACTTCTGTGTTTTCCAGGTATTTGTAATTGTGTTGTCTGGTTTAGAATTAATCCTTCTATTTGCATTTTACCTCATCCTACCTTGAATTAAGTGTGATTTAAGGTAACTGGGTAACTACAAGGCATTCCTCAGTCAAGGTGTGGTGAATCTATTAACACAACAACTCCATAATAGTCTAGTTCTGCTGTAACCAAAGGGCAGCAGAACAGACTCCCACAGGCAAAGCAGAACAACAGTACCATAGAACTCAAAAAAAAGCCAGAAATATACTGAAAAGTAACACAGCAAATAGAGATCTAAATGTCTCTTTGAAACTAACATATACCCAGAGGGAGGAGAAAATACTAAAAACTCATTATAGGGCATTAATCTGCCTTGTTATTATTGCACACAGCTGGGGGGGAGAGTTGTAGATTTTTTTGGTTGTCATTTTTAATGAAGCATAAAATCTTCTAGATAACTGCTGTACCCTGAACTGTTGGGTTTTGCTTGTTTGTCAGATCACATTATTATAGATCAACCGTTCATCACTATGGCTTAATGTTTCCAGCTCTGCATGTAGAATTATAGAATCATAGAATAGTTAGGGTTGGAAAGGACCTTAAGATCATCTCCTCCCAACTCCCCTGCCATGGGCAGGGACGCCTTGCACTGTCTTAACAGATTCTGCAGATTTCATCAGAAATCCTTTTACAACTTTCTTGGATATTACTACCTGGCAGTAAGAGGAATGATCCTCATAGAGCTCTTGCAGAACCCTTTCAGAAGGATTTCTATCAGCTGATGAGATTTTTTGAGGCCTGTCAGTTAGGTAGTGCTTAATTCCTTCATTGTGTGTCCAGCTGATCTGATGGCTTTCTAGTTTCTTAGCCAAAATATGCTGCAGTATCAAGTTAAATGCTATACAGTTCTAAATCCACTATATCAATGTTATTACCTTAATCAACCAAATCCAAACAAAAATAATGTCAGTTTGATGAGACACATTTCCTATAACATAATCCATAATAACATAATCAAGCCAAGAATGGTATCAAACAGGGAACAGATTATTGGAGAAAGCAATGCTAATCATATTATGTTCATGCAAGATGGGGAAAAAGGCCTGAAGACCTTATAAAATGAGAGATTTTTATTGAATTCCAGCCTTCTTTGCACTGCTGATAATTCTAGCATCTCCCTCTGCTAATTCATTGTCAAGATTCTTTTCTTCCTGATATACACGCTCCTCATAACAAAACCAAACTAAGTTACATCATGTTGTTTGTATCTTTGTTCTTAAAGTTTGCTGATCATAAAATGTTCTTTCCATTCTTCTGTTCCCTTCAAGAAATTTATGACAATTTTCTGCTTTTAATTATTTTCAACATCCCCTTTTTCTGTGTGCTACACTGAATATGGAGGAATGGCCGGAAACCTACTTGCACATCGCAAGCTCGATCATTTGACCCAGAAGAGCTCTCTGTCTCAATGAGATTGTACATTTCCAGGACAGCCACAGAATTGTCATATGCCTGAGTTGTCAGATAATTTTTTCTGTTAAATTTCTTTCTCTTGGTTCATTCACCTCATACTTGCTTTCCATTTTGTGATACTAGATCTTCTGCAACCATCCCATATGTCTGTTTGTGGTCTGAACTTTAACTATTCATACCATACGTAGCCACACCACAACCACTCACACTCAACCACCACCCTTGGCTTTATACAGAGTTGTTTTTCCCTGACCAAAACAAGGTCTGATATAGAATCTCTAGTACTCTTTCAATTAGGAAATAGACAGTCTGAAGATGTTTTAATGAGAAAGTCAAAATAGTAAATGGCTTGCACTTCACACTCAGATTGAAGTTCTCCTTCCTGTCACGCAGGTTTATTCCTAGCACAAGCACCCAAGGAGTACATTGCATTGCCTTGAAAAGGTATCACTGGTACATCATTCTGTCCTTGCACTACTAAAACAGTGATCCATAATACAGCATTCCTTAGTCATTTCTTAATCCATTCTCCTGAACCAATTGAAAAATCTGCAGTTTGTAAAGAAGTATTAAAAAAATCAGCCTGAAAAAAACAATCTTTTAAAAAATTAGAAGCCCTATAACTGGAAATGTTGAATAATGTTTAGTCTTTATTTATGGTACCTATTACCCAAGTACAGAAATTCATGTACACACACTCACGTGCGTATATATTTCTGAACTATATGGATGTGTATATAAATACTCACACAAGTGTAGTTCAGAAACACATTAATATCAGTTATAATGGCATATTGTTTGCTCCAAGTAAACTAAGTAGTTTGATAAGGATTTAAAGTCTCCTGCTGATAAGCTTACAAAGGTGTGTCTCAAGCTCATTTTTTGGAGACAGGCCTTGGTCACAGCTAAGCATATGGGGTGATCCTCTGCACCCCACTTGATGATAAGCGGGACTTGCCAGATTAAAAGAATGAACTTACAACAACACTTTTTTGTGTTCCTGATACATTTGAAGGCAGAAGTTAGAAAAGGTACCAGTAGCACAGTTCAGTGGAAGGCAGGGAAAATCTCAGGAAACAGATAACATTCTCAGTCACTGAGTCCCATTCTGTACTTAAACCCTGTTAATCCTTTCAAAAAGACAACTGCAAATACATACATACTGATATGCACCTGGATACACAGAAGGTAAGGAGGGGATGACGTGTAGAAACCCCCCAGGAGCAGCCAGAATAAAAAAACAAACAGGAAAAACAAGCTTTGCTGGATGAACTTCTGATTGTGCTGTTATAACAGGGTGAGCTGCTCCTTTAGAAGCAAGAGCCTTGCTCACCTAAATCTGTACCCACCTTGTTCCTCTACAAATTGCTATGGATGGACAGGAAGGAGGGAGACACCAGAAAGTGAAGTCTCAGCAGGCAGGCTGGCCTGCTCCACTTAGTGGAAAATCATTAGTGGTTTAGCAACCTCCAGCAGGCCACAGTCAGCCAAGGTCTGGAAGAGCCTTCTGGTATGGTTCATTTTGCCAAGAGCCAAGGTCTGACATCATCTCACTTGCAGCAGCAAGGGCTCAAAGGACTTGTGCTCAGTAGGTGGAAGCTCAGGTACAATCTCAGTAGGGAGACAACATAAGAGCTAGGCTGCCGGCTACTGAGGAAGAGACTGAGGGGTGTCTCAGAATAGCACACTTCACAGCAGCTAGGTGGGTACAAAGTCACAATTTCCAGTACAGACACAAGCTAAAACTTTTGTTCCCTGCAGTGATCATCTCAGCTCTCCAGTACTGCATTAGATTTCTCCCTGGTCTCAGCAACTGCAGTGCTACCTTCCTCATTGTCACTACTGAACTGCTTATTATTCTCATTACATCACCTTCTCATGTCTATCTTTTAGCTTATCCTTCTCTATTTCAACCCATGTCATCTCCTTGTCTTGTTTTCCAAGGTTTTTCTTTACCCATCATTTCTCATGCAGTATTAAAAACTCACCTTTACCTCCTGATCGGTCATTGCTAGCCCCTGCAGCTATTAGCCCTCAACAACAAATAGCTTCTGCTTTCTTCTCTGCTCCCCGCCTTTTTGGAAGAAGTTTCTTTCTGAAGCACCTACAGAGCTATTATATTTTTCACCTAAGATCACTCCTTAAAATCCTTCTTTTCAGGGATGCCAACATCGGTTAGGCTGCCAGTGTGCTAGAACTGTTATCAAACAGCCCACAAAAGAGCAAGCTAAAGGAAAAGCAAATCTGGGATTGAAAAGAACCAAAATGAGAAGAAAAAAAAAAGAGTACATATGTAAAGGCAGCACACAGTCTGACAGAAGAAATGTCCCAAAGAGGCAGGGAGCAGCAACCTTAGTGACAAAGCCCAGGCCACGGGAAATAGGAAGGCTGTGTAACCTGCTCAAATGATGCTGTGGGAAAGGGAGGTACAGAATGGGAGTGGAAAAGATGTGAAGTATAATTCAGTGAAGATGAAAAGAACAAATTCAAGGAAATGAGTACAGAAAGGATTATGCAAAACTGTCCAGTGAACAGATTAAATGCACTACAGTCACTCATGCACTGGAACCCATCCTTTGTGTGATCAAACTGGTCTATGTTTTTTCTTCCTGTAGCTGTAGCCAGAAAGGCCACAGGCTTTTGATTCTGTAAGTATGGCCACTTCCCCCTGATATTGTTAGGAAGCAGTGAGGAACAGCTCTTCCCTTCAGATGGCAGCTGGGAGACAAGTGCAATAATCACATGGCCAGCGTGGCAGAGGCCTGATCAGCCTCGATCCAACACCACCAGTGAGGGGTGATACCTGGAGATGGTGGCCAGGTTCAGCCAAGAAACCAGATCATCAGGCAGAGCCACGGTGACATCAGCTCATGGGTGGGCCCAGC
Source organism: Psittacus erithacus (assembly GCA_009867235.2). Classification (NCBI taxonomy): domain Eukaryota; kingdom Metazoa; phylum Chordata; class Aves; order Psittaciformes; family Psittacidae; genus Psittacus; species Psittacus erithacus. Next base: position 173,044 of record WYDI02028723.1, read on the forward strand.
TTGGCTGGGCCATGGGGAGCTGGGGACCAGACCTGCCGCAGCATTGCTGGGACAGGGACTGGTGGCCCTGAGGAGCTGGCGTGGGGCCCTGGGCTGTGGACAGGGTAGGAGAAATCCACAGCAGCAAAAAAAAAACCAAAGGGCTCTGGGCAAGGATAGTTGGTGCCCTGTTAGTGCTTTTGGGGCCTGACAGATAATATGAGAACAAAATCCACCCCCTCTACTTGGTTACCTGGTAATGGACTGTGTGGACTTCTTATCTAAATGAGTAATTCAAAGTCCCATGCACATATCAACTGCCGTTTGAATCACCATAAAACTAACCATAGGAAAGCAACCTTTACCATTTTCTTCTAGGAATCTAGATGAGCCTAAGAAACTTGGGAAGTAGGAAGAAAGAGAGAAAAGAGAGCATGGAAGAAAAGTTTAGCGTATGATGTACTCCTACTACGGTGGCAATGAATGACCTCCTATCAGGCTTGTTTCTGGGATATGGGGCCTCACAAAATCCCTCTGCTTTTCTCACTATGTTGATAACTAAGTTTCTGGCTTTTCATGCGCCTTACTTTTTCCTCCCATATTCCTCAGTCACTGACAGTAATAACAATTTTGTCCTTGCCACTGAAGTCTATGTACCTTGTCTCAACCCTAGAATCTCTCTGTCCCCTCCCGCTCTTCACCTGTGTAAATTTGATTCATTCATTCCTGCCATTGCACACCAATTGCCAGACTGTTTGTAATAGTCCAGCCTCTTAGCACACAATCCCCAGGCAACCTCCTGGCTGCTGTTCACCTCGTTATAGCCTTCTTGTATTCCCTCCACCAGTACCCGTCTACCACAACTGATGGCAGCCATTATCTCACTTTCTCTTTTTATACTCCAGTGCATACAAAATATCTCTCCTGGAATTATTTTCCTTTTTGCACCCATCTCATCAGTTTCTTCCATCATTCCAGTCCAGCTTTTGACCCTCATTTTCAGGATCCAACACTGGTTTTTTCAAAGCTATACCTCTACTCTCACTCCCTGCAATTCTTCTTCTGTTATAGAATCATAGAATCATAGAATAGATGTTATACTACAACCCATGATATTATACTTTGACTCATGATGTTATACTATAGCCCATGGTTATACCACCCATGAGCTGATGTTCTGTTATGCTCCTCCAAAAGCTCCCGCGTTCATGTACAAGTACTTACACCAATGTTTTGGTGCCTACACTTTTACAGAAATAGCCCCTTCACCTGAAACATCCATCCTGACAAACTGTGTGTATGCATTCTTCTCCTTTTCTACATGAATCTTGGCCTATTTTTCCTTTCTTTTGTGATCTCCTCTGTATTGTGGGACAAGCTGTTCAGCAGAAATATTGTGTTTAAAATCTGCTTATATGAAACGTTTTTACATCATACTACGGCACATGCAGTAGCAAATATGAAGAAGTTAGGAAAGAGTAGGGTTAAAGTGGTGCATGAGCTTAATCAGAGAGCATAGGGTGAAGTATTTGGTGGCTTTTGACAGCACAGTCTTGAAACTAAGGAGCTGACACCTCAGAGTATTTAGCACTACAGTACATTCTAAGTTCAAAATAGTCTTGCCAATTCAGTTAGCTACAAATGCTCAAAAAATCTGCAAATCTGGTTTCCAGAGCCTGCTCAAGCACCCAGAAAATGAAGAATGGACAGTCAATGAGTGTCTGAAAAGGTGAGTGCTCCACACCATGTGGAAATATTGTGGCAGACAAAGAACTCAAATTCTCACCCTAAAACCTCTTTCCTGATTCACTGCACACCTTCCCTCATCTGTGTAGGTAGCGGGGATCCTATTACATAGCCCTAGAGCATCTCAAGAGCATGTTCATTCTGTGAAAGGAATGTGTCAAGTTGTGTGGAATATCTTTTTCCTAAACACAAGTGTTAAAAAACTGACGAAAAATGTATTCATGTGGCATCGTAACAAACATGCACAACAATCACTGTCAGTGGTAAATCATTTAGCTCCCTTGACTGACTTTATGATACTCTAACAGAGTAACTGACAGTGGCAGCAGGTTGCTATCTTCTGAACAAACCCAGCACCAGTAATGACGAGACCCAAGCTTGTCAGTTACCTGCTGACAGCCACAAAATGGCAAGACTGAGGCATGCAGGATGCCATCCCTGGCCCTGGAAGAGTTATTCCTGCTTCCCTGCTCCCACCATCAGCACAGCCTGACCAGTCTTCCACTCCTGATACTCCCAATTCCACCTCCTTGCACCCTGCTCCCTAGCAGCTCTCCAACACTGAGTTCCCCTCCTGCTGGACATAATTTGCATGGACACCAGTGCTTTTCCCTCATCCCCCATCACATTTCCACCGCAGGTGTGACTCCTTCTTCCCCAGTCTCTGCTTCCACTCCTCAGACTAAATTTTAACCCAGTCTCAAGCAAACCCTTACCTCCAAAAGCCATCTTTGTCTTGTTTCCAGTCAGCTTGCCCAGCAAATCCTGTTTTCCACCTTCTCAAATGCCCATCCGAGCCCATTCGGATTCTGCTGTTCAGTCTTCCCCATGAACAAACCAGCTCTTTGCTGGCTCCCACTGCCAGACTCCTCCCTTAGTCTCCTCAGTCAGCCTCACAGTCCCCCACACTTCCGAACCCAGCTCGTCAGATCTGTCTTTCCTTCTTCCAAGCCTCCCACACAGCCACACTGCTTCTCACTCTCAGCCCTGTACTCAGCTAGTCCCAGGCTCTGCACTTCGGCTCCTTTAGCTATTTTAGTATCTCCCAAACTGTACTGACACATTTTCCTTTCTCTTCCCTCCCACATCCATTTTCACACTACTGATCAAGGCACAGCTTCTTCCTGCTGATTTTGTTCTTTGAATCTCTTTCACCACTGATCCCAAACTTTCCCCCATAAAATCTTGCTCGTGCTTGCCCTGTTATTTAAAACAGATGGTTTACTCCCCTGTGCCACCTCAGTCCAGCAAAGATTTCACTGAGAATACACAAGAGGAATCTCCCCTTAACCCCATTTTTAAAATGCGTTTTCCAAAGCCTGCAATACTTAGAGGAGAGGTCGCTGGAACCATTTAGGATGAGAAAAAAGAGCATAGTTTCCAAATGCCATGTATAAAAAGATGCAAATTATCTTTGCTTAAAGGCTTTTAAAAGTTATCCTGAGGCAGATACCTAGCATGGAAAATTTCTGCTTGAACACTTGAAATTTGACAAAATTCTATGCAGCTGCAAACTGCATTGATGTACTGAAACAAGAAAAGTTAAGGTGTTTATTACCATTAGCAACGACAGAAAGTGAATGGGAGCCTCTATCTCTTCATTGAGGCACCAGAATCTTTGCAGCACCAACTTTTAGCTGTATATTAAACTACCCTGCTCTTAACTGAGGAGCACTACAGCAATGAAAAATACACTGCCAAAAAAATCCTCTGTACACTCACTTCATCATGGTGTGATTTCAAATGCTGAGTAATGTCCCAGTTTATTTCTTGAGAGATTCAACGGCAATTTCTAAATGAAAAAACCAAAGCAACCCCAAAAAAAACCTCTGTGACAAAGAAATCTTTCTCTGTGAAGATTTGGCTATACTATGAAAATCACACTAACATAAAAAACTATTAACAATACAATATTACTCACCCTATCAGAGAACCTCAGTGGAGATTTCCCATTCCTCTGAGTGACGGTAAATAGAAAATAAAGATTAGTCAAAGAAAGATCGATACAAAGAGACACAATACTTTAATTTTAGGTCTGCAAAGAAAATAGGGAAGAGGCTTTTGTCTTCTCCTTACCTGGACTTCAAGGCTGGGCAAAGCGTTTCTGCTTCCACATAGATATCTGTTTCCCCAGAAGAGCATCTGAAACGCTGTAAATGTAGTATTTGTCTTTGTTTTGATTAAACGTCCACCTAAAAGATGCAAGTGTTTCCCTGTGAATGTTTAGGTAAGCATCTCCAGTTGCATATTACAAAGCAGTGTGCTGTGCTGTATCTGTCTCTGGGTATAATGAGCAGCATTTAACCGCTCCCTGTGTATGGTCTACAGCAGCTGTCAGAGCCTGCCAAACCCTTCAACAGCAGCCTGCCAAGAGGCTGTCTGCTAAGCAACCAAGAAGGAGGATGGTTGGGAACATGAGGGTAAAGGTAATTTGGTTGAGACCAACTGTGATATGATAATGTGTATTATTTTTAGATGAGGGACAAAAGAAAAGATCAATTCAAACCCGAGGGACTCTATACAAGAAGACTCCAATAAACCCTGGGAACTGGAAGGTAAGTTCTCATGGGAAACACGGCCAAAGCAGAAGGAATTCAGTAGAGCTGGCAGTTCCTTAAAGGAATGATGTTTAGGGTACAAACACAAACAGTCCCACACAGTAGGAGGATAGGAAGTATGGTCAGAGATCAACTTGGCTAAGTAACATAGTCTTCAATGACCTGAAACACAAGAAAGAAATGTACAGCAAGTAGGAACCAGGTCAAACTCCTAAGAACAAGTATGAAAGAATAGCACAAGATGCTGAAACAAAGTCAGAAAGGATAACACACAAATTTAACTGGACAAAAAAATGGACATAAGGGATAGCAAGAAAACAACTCTGTAACGAAAAGAAAACCCTTGTGATAGCCCTCTTGCAGAAGGCTAAGTACATTTTCCATCGTTCTTCATAAAAGGGTGTCGAGTAATTACACAACTAATAACTAAAATCATTAGGAAAGAATTAATCTAAAAGGAAAAGAAAAGGTCTGAGAATAATTTGGAAATACTGCAGTTCACCTCATCCTCAAGGATGCCTGTACAACATGTCTCCAGAAGAGCTCTATATTGGTCATTGACTGTACTAAGTCTCCTTTGATTGTGATAGGAACCTACACCCCTGCACAGATATAGATGGCTATTTTATAGGCAGCTAAATTTAGGTGAAATGAGTTCTATCTCCATAGTGACAGCTGGGCCTGAGGAAGTGCCTATGAAGATACCTTGAGAACAGAGTGAAGCAAGCTCAGAGCTGTTAGCTTCCTCTGCATAATCTCAGAAGTTGTGTGAGAAATGTGTGAAGAGGTGATCCAATTGCTCAGATTTAAAAAGCCAAGAAATGAGGAAGAGACAAATTCTGGGAAAAATACTGTAATTAAAAAAACCTATTCACAAAATAGTTTTTAAAGCTATATTGCTTTATATTTTTTACATGTTGGCTATTAATTTCTATAACAGGGCAGCGAATCTCATGAATAGAGAAGCAGAAGGTGTCGTAGTATATTTTGATTTTAAGAATGTCATTGACATTAAATCTGAAAATTTACATTTTCAAAAGTAAATTAAAGTGAAACTATTTCAGGGAGAGCGCAGACTACCAGGGGTGGGGAGGAAAGAAGAGGGAGGGGGGAAATAACCACGAACTTTAAGATTAGTTTTTAATCATTTGCTATTGATCTCCCAAAAATATAACCAGTTAAGAACTATTAACACCTTTCAAAAGTCTAAAATTTAAAAAAGATTACAGCAGAGTGTGAAATAGAAACTAGTAATGAATTTGTACTCTCAATAAGCCTTGGCAACCCTTAATCAATCACTGCAAGAGCTGAAAAACAAAGGCAGCTTACTACTTCTGAAGCAGCATAGTAGAACTCATCCTACAGGAAAAAGTGCTCAGAAGTTTCATTGTGGAAAGACTTCCAAAGTAGCTTCAGGTTGTGACACAAAGGAAGGAGTATTCTGGAAATAATCTCAATAATGAAATGGCAGTAAAAGAAGAAACCTGAATGCATTTTTGTACTCCGTATGTCTTCATGAGTAAATGTCCTTGCACAAGCATAAAAATAGGTCTACGACATCACATTAGTAGATAAATATATTTCAGAAGGTCAGAAGGGCAAAAATTCTTCTGCCTTGAGAGCACTTTCTAGAGGGTTGCAGCTTAAACTTTTAGATGGCAAAGAAGAAACTGGAGATGATTAATAAGATTGTGTCCTGGCTTTTGATCAAGGCAGACAGAAAAGAAATACAGAAAATGTAGAATATCTGTGAAGGTTAAAATAGTCTATAAATTACAAGAAGATTTCTTCTTTGTACTACTATTTTAAATCTATCACCTACGAAATAGTAAGCCTTTTATCTTATTTATGCTTCTCTTTTATACTGATTACAGACAACAGTCAGGTCATAGAAATTAGTTACTGGATATCTAGCTAAAATTTTGTGTGTTTCTTATTTGCTTTTCGCTGCAATGAAGGCAATGTAAAAACAAAATCAGAAACACATCAAGCATTAACAACTGCAAAATTATGTATGAGTCTGTAGAGATCAATTGAAAAGCCATTCACATCACTAAACCTGAAGTCAGAACACAGTAGCTTTTAAAGCACAAATAAAGAATAAAAATACTTTGATTTACTAGCAAACATCTCAAAGGAATAAAAAAATCATACTAACGTTCTAAAAGAAATATTAAAAAGAGAAAGTACCTCTACAACATTTTCTGCCTCTGGAGCTTCCTGTGCAGATACCGCTTTACAGAACTCTGGCTCCAGTTTGCTTTCTGTTTACTTAATGCCTCAGCTCAAATAAAAAGGTGTATCCCTGAACACTGTACACGCAGCACAACCCATTATGGTCTGTCTTCAGCAAGAGAGTTTGAATTTTTTTCTTAGCGGTATTAGACCCTAAATAAAAACTGAAGAAAATATTTGGGCTGAGTGACCTTTACCTTCATTTTTAATATTTTCTTTAATTTTAAACATTTTCTCCATCCTATGCAACCTGTTTATTTCTACTTCTAAAAGGAAGACTAGGAAATCTTTCTCCAGTGTCTGTCCTTAAGCCTCTTGCAGACCACTGATGATATTATGGAAAATATTGTTCAACTCTAATAAACACGTGAACAGAAAATGGGGCTATCCTACACATAGCACCCTGTGTACTGTGACTGCACCTTCGTCATAAGCAGGAAGGGGACTGTATGATGTAAACTAGATTCTGTAAGCCCGACTCATTAAATGTTGACACGGACAGCAAACTGAGCTCACAAAAGCTTTAGGTCTGATTTGGGACACAGTAGCTCCCTGTGGTTTTTCATCAACATCTCTGCCTAAGCTTGTCTTTTAGTTCATTTCACACCCTTATTCGTACCTCAAAACTGAGACTCTGCAGTCTGCAATAGAGTTTGGTTTGGGAAACAAAAATCGGACTTCATCACTAGATCACACTAACCACCTAAAGATGTGTATCACTGGTATGCACCTATCCAAAAAGAAGGACAACACCCTAAGAGCTTAGTCCACAGCACAAACCACATGTGTTAAATTCCTGTAAAGAGAAAAAGTGGTATGGTTTCCACTGAAAAATGTTTAAGTGGTTTTCTCGATAAAGTTGCTGATTTTATACCTTCAGCAGGAATAGCATTATGTTAACAACTGTTCATTTAAAAAAAAAGGAAGAAAAGTCACAGAAGTCCATTGGAATTTCCTCCCCAATACATTTGCTTTATCTTCTATGATTCATTTATCCTCTGATGGATGAAGGCCAGTAACTGATTATTTTGGCCAATCACAATTTAATAAACCTTTAAGACAGAATAATCTCCAAATGGTCTTTGTCCTGTATCCTGTTTGGCAGAGCAACACTTCATCAGCCAAAACCACAAGTGCATCAGTTATACGTTACCTATAAAACCTAACGAGTTAAAACTATCAATCAAACCAACGGTAACAGAAGTATGACATACAGATAACAATCATCAGGTACGTCTTTTCAACAGAAATACCTAGAGAATTATCAGAAGCTTGTTGTTCTTATCTGCAAGTACAACCGAAAGCCTAAATTAAAAAGAGTACTAATAAAGCGAACTGATCCTGATGGAGTGCGCTTGGTATTACGGAGCCTAAGCAGAAGCTTCCAACATATCATGGTAAGTGTCTTTAGTATTAGAGAAATAAGGGTTTTTACTTCCTTTATCTCACTCTCCTGTTTTTATCAAAAACATGGGGATATATATTTATGTTACAGAAAAGGAACAGCAGATCACAAAAGAAGTGTTTCAACTTGCTTGCATTTGCAGACATGAGAGAGATCAGCAAATGCTGATAATACAGAAGAACATGATGCAAACTGAAGAAGACATTTTAAGTCTTTTAAAGAGACTGCTCTCTCTAGTAGAGTTCTTTTTAAATTCACTTTAATTTCCACCTGTGGTGGGAAAAGGAGAAGTTACAGCAAAGAAAAAAAGTGCCCATGTTTTCAGTTGTGGTACCCTGTATTACAACATCCCACAGCTCCTGGAAAGCTGGGAAGTGCTGCTTGCCATACACACAGTTCTTGAAGAATATAGCTGAAAAATTCTATGACTTAAAAGACTTATTTAGAGAGATACAAAGCATCCAAATATGGATGCATTTTTACAAAGTTCTAGTCCCATTCCTGGAACAACATTGATAACTTCCTGGTTCACATCATGGACGTATGAGAGCTTCCTAGTGAAGTGACCAAGAGCTTTAGTATGGGAAAAATATTACTTGATCTATGGGACAAGAGACTTTGGTTATCTCACCTAGTTCCTTGAAGAGTTCACACATGATTCAGTTATTGCTGGAAGCTAAATCCATGGTTTTGGACTAAAACACACTTCCTCACATCCTCAGTTCAACTATCTTAACTCACCACTGCTCATATTCTTCCTAATAAACATTTTTCACCTTTTTCCCGAGCCTGAATTTGCCTGAAGTCAGTCACCAGCATCAGAACCTCATTAAACATTTCTCCAAGCAGACTGAACAGGCTTCTGCAATCAAACTTCTGTTTGCAAGGTGGAAGAGCAGCTGGTGCCTTGGAAATGTACTCATCATCAACATGTTTCAAGTACTTAGATTATTTTATGACTGACTCTCCCCAGTCTTCAAAATCATCTGTAAAGTACAAACAGAAGTACTGGAGCTGGTGCCAGGAAAGAACACCTGTCAATAACGCAGAGAAAACATTCAGCTTCATTAAGTCCATGTTTGAAATGTGTATTTTCCTAAAATGAAACGAACAGGAGCCTAAAGGGCTGACTTCATACACTCTTGCTGCCTGACGGCTTGTACCAGGCATTAGTTATTATTCTTTAATCTTCTAAAACAGTGACCTGCAACACAATACGCTAATTTTGCTTTGGAAATATCAAATGAATTCTAGTTTTAATTGCAAAAAGTAACAACTAAAAATTAAACCTGCACATTTTCAATCCGAACAACTAAATTTGGGAAAGATTATAATTAACGAACTCTTATGATAGAAAAAAGTTGTATAAAATTCTATATAGGAATATCTGCATATGGCACCCTTTACCTCCATAAGTGGGTAACCATTAACGTATATACTCTCTTGGTAGCTCAGAGCATAATAATATCAGTTACACACAAATCAGTGTGCTATTTGCCCCAAGTAAACTAATGAAAATGGATGATAAATATTTAAGTCATCTGTAGATACATTCGTAAGTGCAGGTGTATCTCAAACAAACATTTGGCAGGGAGAAATATTGATCACAGTCAAACAGGGTGATCTTCAGTATTTGATGTGGAGATAAGATTTTCCATGTAAAAAATAAGATTACAGTAATACCTCTACATGTTACTGATATGTTTGAGCGCTGAAGCAAATAGATGAAGTGGCAGGGTAACCTAATAAGAAGCCAGCAAGACCTCTGGAAGCAGATAGCAGGGTTAGTGCTTGGGCTGCATTCTCTGCATAAACTCTGTTCATCTCTGGGTAGTTGATTTTCCACCCAGCTTTTCCATAATTCAAAGCTATTTAAATTTTATTACTTAAATAACCAATGAATACATTTGGTTTTGGTATTTTATAAGCAAGTTCTGCAACTGCTGATGCTCTGATCTGGGTATGGAAGAGATGCATTTTCCCTCCTGGCAGGGGAAAGGAGGGAATGTAGTATACACTTATTGCACATGAAAAAGCAATATTCATTACATAAAAAAACATAAAATACATAAAAAGGAAAAGAGAATATGCAGCAAAACCTCCACAGTTCTTCTGTCATTATGTCTCAAAAAATAAAACACATAACTAGATTGTTGCCCTTTACACATCAGTTATTAGCACTGCCTCTTCTCAGGCCTTAATAGATACAGACTTTCCCTGCTGTATTCACTAATTCAGTAGTCTGCCATATGCACTCTCTCTTTTCCATCCAAATTTTGATCATGCCACACATCAATAGCTCTGAGGACCCTGTATGTCTTTATTGTTTCCATCTGAAGTGCAGCTCTCTCTACTGCAAGATTTTCAAACTGGTACTACATTGCAGGTTCTCCTGAAGCCCAGGCAAATTAAATCAACACAATTTCTCCTAACTAGATAATTTCTTCCATCAAAGATATCTGATCAGTACAGCATGATCTAACTTTGGAAAAATGTATGTTCCACTTTATTGACAAAACTTCATTACTTTTTTCCTTTAAAATCTATTCTAAAGCTTTGCACCCTCTTGAGTCAGACTAACAGCCCTATTGTTCCTGGATCAGTTTTTCTGCCAGTCCTGGTCCTTCTTTAATATAGGAACAGTATCCTCTAGAAGAGTAACTGATAGTCCTGTAAAATGCATGATCTGAAGCAATTGAGCCGCAGTGGACTGAGCATGGCCCATTCCCCACTTGCACCAAAAGCATTTGTATGTTGGGATCTGGGTATCTAACAATCATGCTAATAAGAAAGGTGCATTTTTTCAAAGGCTTGCTTGATCAAAGTGAGCAGTTTCCATTAATCAAAAAGAAAAATCAAAGTCAAATTATTTTCCCATAGCCTTGACAGTACTATAGCTGTTCAAAGAAAATTCACTATAAGTTCACTTTCAATGGGGGCAAAGTGCCTGCATTCCCCAGACTTGCACTCAAATACCTGAAGTGCTTTGGCTGGCTGGAAAAGAAAAACAAATGCATTCTTTCTTCTCATTTGAACTGCTTAGTATAATCATAGAGGCTTCCACTTCTGATTTTCTGCTTTATTGATCTTCAAACCCATTTGGCATGTTGGTTAACTCAGTGATGAATTCTCTTAAGGGTAATATCCCTATACCCAAAGTTCTGTCAGTCCCTATGTGCACATACTAAAGGAACTGGCATATGCACTTGACTGATTATGGGTTTTTCTCCTTACATAGAATTTGAATTTATTCTTCCTTAATAGAAGCTAAAATATATGAAGATGTTACAAAAAAGAAATAAAAGGCATTTCTCTTTAATGCCCCAAGAGAAAGCCAGAACAGGGCTTGTCTGAGGATCTTAGATAATTTCCTATCTTCGAGTACTAACAGATGAAAAGCGCCAAGGACTAAAGCCTTGGCAGGTATAGGTAAAAATCTCCTAACTACTGTTTCCTTCATCTGGAAGAATTAACCCTCTGGATGTGGGGTGACTGCAATCTCTGTGGGCTATTTTCTCCTTTGCTGTATGCCAACAGAGACCAAAAAAGCATCAGCAATCAATGGATACAGCTGCTCGTCACAGATTTTCAAAAGAACATTTGTGCAAAGTTTCCTTTGCTTACCTATACACAAACTGTGCTTATTGACATGTAGTTGTGTAAGCATTTTGTTCAAGCCTGGATATAGCGAACTTACTAAAGCTATATTCTGAATAAAAGCTTCCTCCAAACTTCAGAAGTTCACATGTAAATACCTTTTTTAGGTATTTCTGTCATGATCATATATGCAGCTATGACTCTGCTTTACTTGCGCTTCTTAACAATATACTTTCTAACATCCATTTGATAAACTCTTGGTTAAATAACTATCTATTATATCAAAAGTTCCTCTAGGATATTCTTACAATCATTGTGTTAGAGGAATGCTTCTGGGTTTAAGTATGTATCCAAAACCTCATTCCTGAAAGAAGTCAAACATTTCAGGGCATCCAGCAAACAGGTAGAGCAAGAAACAGTGCCAAACATATAGCAGGAAGTATCAGGTAAGCTTACCCTTCTGCTAGGGTTTGTTTCAGAGAAAAGACCAAGAATGACAAGTTTCAAGAAGTTTTTGATGAAATCCTTACAGGCAAAGCAAACTTGATCAAACCCCTGCTTTACTCATTTTTCTATAAAGAGAACTGTTAGCCTCCACATGGGGTCATTCAATAAAAACCTTTGGTTTATATTCTAACATTATTTTAAGGATTATGAATTTTTCATGTTTCCTTGCAATTAGGGAAGAATAGATTTGTTCCTGTACCTTTCTTTGTTCACTTTTAAATGTATATACATATTTCATGCGTTCTCCAATTCTTTTTTGTAACACTTCATTTATAGTTTGACTTTTCTAAATGAGCAGTTGTACCTATTCTTAATTTGTTTACTCTTTCTCATGGGGGCATGGCAAAAGAAACCTCCTACTGATTAAAGAAAGACTTTCTACACAGAAATTTCCAGACATTTTTACTGTCTTTATTCTACTGTCTAAATTCTGAGATTTAGTAGTCAGTAATTTTAAGTTGAAAAACTAAGCTAAATAGAACACAAGAAACCCAAGATGCAGTTATCTTAGAGAAATAGAAACATGGTTCAAATAGCACTGTGGCAATTAATGAGTTCCTGTATGATTTTCATAAGCAACAGACTTCTGATTGCTGATACAGGTTGGAGCACACAGATTGCTTATTAAATTCCACCATCATCTACTAATGTAGAAAACCTTTAAAGTTTGTCAGAGGAGTCTTGCAATGATTTAACTTTACTTTTGTTCAAAAGTGAGACATGTTTACCGTTAATATATTTCACTCTGTGGATTCTTTTATCATGTTTCTCAGGATTATTCATTGAAGTGGTGAAAGAACACACAATGGTCTATTATTCCCAGATGGGGCTGGTCACGTCTAACATAAACAGTTTCCTGTTTCTTCCACAGATCTTTCCAGTGTACCTGAAAGACATTCACATCTTCCTGGAATTTCCCTGCATTACAAGTGCCAGACTGAAGACGCAGAAGTCACTGTTCTGCTGAACTGTTGATATTACTCAGTAGTACTTGGCATTACTACTAAAAGGCTCATAAAGCAATAAAGTTTGATTAAATTTCAGTTTTGGTAGATCTAAGAAACAGGTTTTGACTCAATGACCTTTTTTCCTGGATGAGTTCATATTTTGTACACTGAAGCTAATACTTTTTCCTGTGCAGTAGCACCTTTGACATTGGGGAATCCTGGGACACTTTCTCAAATGTAAACCTGAGTTTGCAACAAATAAATTGCTTAGCTGTCACAAAAAAGCCATTATAACATGGTTCGACTGATATTGCATACAATGCATGACATGCTAACTGAAATCTTCTTTAGCATACATGACTAGAAGTCATGTAAAATCTTAGCTGTAATGGGACAACCTTCACCTAAGGAAAGAAAATACATTTAAGAAGAACAAATGTGCTTTAGCTTGGGCATATCAGGGCAGTTAAGTGTGTCAATATTAGCACAAATGTGCTCTCTGTTATTCAAATAAATGAAGAATAAGGATGTTCCGCCATATGTCATGTGTCCGTGTGTCATCGTCCACAGGAAAATGAAGGAGACTGGAAAGAGCTAGTGAAATAATGGTCAGTTCTCCAAAACTTCACACTACAAGTAGTTCTCAGTAATTAGAATGTTAACCTTCTTTAATAATGACTGCATCTCAGTGTGTTTGCTGGATGTTGTAGGTAGTTTTTTTTTCTAAACGTGCCAAGGGAGCCACAATGAGTTGCATAATAGCTTTATGTTTGCATCACAAACAAACCAGCACTGAGAGGAGATTCTAGCATCACACTATTAGGCTACACTCTGAAGGGTTCACATTGTAATAATGAGACTTTGGTATCACACTCCTGCACTGCAACATTTGGGAAACAAATTTGACATGATTTCTTGACATTATCATGTTTTGTTCAATTTTGGACACAGCACTTCATGACAGATTCCATCAAACCAAGGAGGAGTCAGAAGAGAGCTTTGGTTTTCACTTTCCTGAGGGAGAAAGGGGTGTCTCTTTTGCAGAGCTTGTTGTTCTTAGCCCCAGCCTACACTACAGCCCCAGCTACAGCTACAGCCATGTAGCTGTGGCATAGCAGCAGCAGAGCTGTCTCTAGGGAACCATCATTACTTACCCACACAAAGGAGATTTGTTCTGCCCTGGTATCCTGCAACAGGGGTCAAGAGTCTGTTCTGTATGGAAAGTCTATGTGCATTCACACATGCACACAAGGGTTGCTGCTTTTTCATGCTTGATGATGAATACCACACAATAGGTGTATCAGTGGCCAGGGATAGACAAGAACAAGGACTTTAATCCTTGATGCAAACAGCTGTTAGTAGCGTGCTTCCAAAAGCCTGAAGCACACACATTGAGGAAAAGAAAGCTTCACCTTTTTCCAGTGTTATGAGCACTTCTTAATCGAGTCAGGGGTCATAATTATGCCAAAGTTCACCTAACAGCACACTAAGAAGATCATCTTGTCCCATACCTCTACAAATATGAATGCACCACCAGGTGTATTATGCAGCAGGTGAAGAGAATGCATTGCCAACTAGGCAGAAGATCTAGGACATGCCACAAAAAGGGGACAAATATCATGCAACTTACCCTGCATCCACCCTTTTAGACTCCACAGAAAGCTTAATCTGAGTCCAGTGCAGTGAAGTTATAATAATGAATAATTTGGTTTCTCTTGCTGCTGAGAAATCAGACCACTCTGAAGTGTTCCGGGCTCCAGTGCAAAGGGAGGAGATTTGTTACAGAAAGGTATAGATGCAGTTCAATTCTTAAAGTTCAATCAGCTGTGACTAAACTAAAAAGGAATTAAAATAGTGCTGGTACCCGTCAGTGTAATAATTTTAGAAAGCTTCTGACAGTGCTCTACTAACTGTGACAGAAATGTAGTAATAAAGACTGTGGCTGTGAGAAGTTAGTGTAATCTTTTATTTCCTCACTTTACTTATATAGTGAATATAATGTAGGTGAACAGCACTTGGATCCCAGCCTTCAGACCATAATTCTTTATCTACCCACAAAATTTGTTTGGGTTTTGTTTATTTTTCTTAACAAGCTTCCTTATTGCCATAACTGTATATCCACTTTTATTTTGTCAAATCAGAGACCAGAGTTTCCTGATAGTCCGCATGCTTTTGTTAGAATATTGCATTCGCTGCTCAAATGCTGCCATTGTGCTAATAGGTAATAAATCAGAGACTATAAAATCACAAGAAGAAAAACATGAAGGGCTGAGAAGAAGAATCCTCTGGAAGTCATTTGCTGCACCTTCCTCCTCAAAGTGGGACAATCACTGATACCAGATCAGATCAAGGCCAGGCTGGACAGGGCTTTGAACAACCTGGTCTAGTGGAAGGTACCCCTGCCCATGGCAGGGGGTTGGAACCGGATGAGCTTTAAGGTCCCTTCCAACTCAAACCATTCTGTGATTCTATGATAAGTCTTGAAAAACTGAAGCACAGCAAGTTAGAAGGTACTACCACACCTCAAACAGTGTGTTCATTTACTGGAACGTTTCATTCAGATGTATTAACAGTAAGAAGATAAAAGCCCTTGGATACTGTTCTGATCACATGCATTTCTACTCTCTAGTCTTTGTAATATAGCGCAAGGGTGTTTGAAGACAGCTGATGAAAATAATCTCCTTGTTTATCTTTTACAGACTTTGCAATACAGAATGTCCATTAGCTGTGTATTTGTCATTATTTGACAAAATCACAGAACAAACTGGATCGTTCAACAAAAATCTGATGTGAACAAGGCATGTTAAGACAGGCAATATTAAACAATAGCTGTCTTTTTCTCTGTTTCATAATAAAGTTTTCACCTAAACAAGTGCTGCAAGTTAACACTTAAAGCCTCATGAAGGGTCACAGATGATGTTTCACTGTCAGTAGAAGCGTTAGCTGTGAAAATAGGATAGTGGGATTGGAAATGAAATCACAGATAGGGCTGTCATCTAGAAGGTTTGGAAACTGCTAGCAGAAGCTCTCCATGACACTCAGAATAAGTTATCCCACTGAGAAAGGATCCGTGCACACTCACTAGATTCAGGCAAGTTCAGGAAGGGATTGTGCTTAATGAATAGTCTGGGTTGGAAGGGACCTTTAAAGGTCACTTAGTCCAACCCCCCTGCAATGAGCAAGGACATCTTCAACTAGATCGGGTTGCTCAGAATCAGACCTAACAAAGTTTTTCATGTAACCCTGATACACAAGGAAAGTACTGCACCCATACTACTTCCAGTAACAATCATCCAGGCCTTTATTCTTGACCATCTCCACCAGTCCCCATCTGAGTGGACAGTTTTTTTTTCTAGTGACACCTCCTCAGAAAGTCCATGTACTTACCTTAATATCAGCATGGTCATTATGTCCATTTCAGAGGCAGGGAGGTATCTACATACCTGACTCTCCTGTGTTCTTTTCCATAGGCTCTTGCTGTACAACTTGTACAGTTGTACAAGGGCACAAGTGTACTCTTGTACACTTGAGAACAAGCTGGTGGGTTAAATCAAATTGTATTTACGCTCTGCAGAGCCAGTACTTACCATCAGCTACACTGACTGGTTTTCATAGTGTGTCTAGATTCCTTTCCTCTGCTTTATAGTAAGAGCAAGTTTACTGCCAGCTTTCTGATAGTATCTCTGTACAATCACATACGATACAGCCATTGCGCAACCTATTCTCAGATTCCATTATACACTTACAACTCACATTTTTAATTACTTGGAAAAAGACCAGGATTAATTTATTTGTCTTACCCATATCACCCCTGTCAGGATGTAGTTTTATAACCTTAAAGAGTGCTACACAGAAGACTTCAGCCTTTGCAGGAGAGCATGGAAGGTGTGCAAGAACAGGGCAGTCTAATGCATAAGCAACTGTCTGAGAAATTGGGTTCATTATTTTTACTCTGATGCTCGTAACAAAATCTGTAGGACTGGAAAACAAGGCTGCATCTGTGCTGCTGAGAAGCATTCTAAACTCAGGGTGCCTACTGTGGTCTGGTGTATAGAGTCCAGTATGAGTTTCAGGAGTCCTTGTAGCTGCCAACATCAAGTACTGCTATAAAGGACTTAGCAGCCTCTGCAAGAAAATATCCCATGGTGCCTCATTTTTCTCCTTGACACCAATACTGCAAACATGCATGGATATCCAGAGATTCCTAGTACCATACATACTCTTGGTAAAGGTGCCTTAGCATGTCTGTCACAGGAAGAACCCTTAGTTTCCCTGCCAGATACCTCAGCCAAACTGAAGAACTAGTAGCAGAAGCACTCCTAAAAGAGGAAAAATAGATGTTTACTTTGGCTTCAAGGTTAGAAGGTGAAGGTTGGGACCGCAAAGAGCAAGATAACTTGCTAATCATTTTATCTGATACTAAGCACAGTGTCTATGCTACCCTGATGGAAAGCAATGTAGCTAATAGAACCAATGTGGAGGATCTAAGCAACCATCAGACATTCAAGTGCCCAAATTCTTGGGAAGTTCTGGGTCAATAATTGTAAGTCAGACTAAACACTGATTTTAGTCCTTCCCCTGTCCTTAAGATAGATACCAGACACTTAAGAAGCTTCCAATTGGAAAAAAAAGACAGGAAGCCTGATTGAGATTTCAGACTGTTTGCAGGGATTTGGCTGAATCTTGATTTGGGAAGGCAGATGAAAAAATACAGAAACGATGAGATGAGAAAGTCTGCCCTGCACATAGGCACTCACACCCTAAGGAAAATCCCGAAGTAGTAAAACACTGTAAGTGCCTACTGACAAGATGTTAGCTGTGAAAGTTACCTGAGAGCCTTCCTGTTCTCAGGAATGCAAGACTGATGTTTTGATGTTTTTACTCACAGAATTAGGCAATCTTCGTATCTTCATCTTCTGCCAGTGTTTCTGCCTCTTATGTGACTCTCAACTCTAACATCTGCCTGGAGCAAAAAAAGAAAAGGGAGAATTTCAGGCATCTGCTCTTCTGAACCTGCTGCGTGTTCAGAAAACTGCAGTTGCTGAGTTTCTCCTGGTCCAGCTATTCCATAAAAACTGATACATAACTTAAAGAAGTTTGGTACTGTAAATAAACCATCTGAACCACTGGACAAAGATAGGTCAGAAGTGACTCATGGGACTGTCACTACCACACTTTTTCCTGAGGATGCAAAGCTCTGCGCTGTGTTTTTAGGAAAGGGAATTAAAGAAGCAGTTGTTGCACTCCAATGAAACCTCTTTCTGCTGATTGCTAATATCAGACACTCATTACACCAAGTTTTTCCTGTAAATAACCTGAGCTGGATCTTCTGGTATAAGACTGATCAAGAATGGAGTCTAAAGTGTTAGATTGAAAGCTTCCCTCATTAGTCCAGGGAGCATTGGATACTCTTTGGGAAGAAAACAGGAAGTTTCTTGTTGAGAGGAGCAGAATTTCAGGTAAAGCGATCTGCCTGTAAGTGTCTTGGGAACTACCCCTTCCCAACACTTAATAAAGAAGCAGGGGAAAACCCTGCAACTTTAAAATACAGTATACACATCAATTTCACAAACAAAGGCTCTTAATGTATGCTAGGCCAGAAGAGAGCTAAGGGGAAGAAGGGAGTTAATAGACAAGCAAATACGACATGCTTAAACATATTATTTTCCAGAGGTAGAACAGAGGAGAGGGATGCAGGGTTCAGGTAACACAAAACACAGCCACAAGGCAAAGTTTTGGCCTGGCTTACTTTGAAACAGGGAGTCAAATTAAATACACTACTCACCTGCTTACTTGTTTGTCATAGCACAGCTCTGCACTAATGGTTAGTCATTAAAACCACAACCCTTCCTCAGGGGAACATTCCTCAAATGAAGCCTGCATGCGCAGAGAAGCTGCCAGCTCTGGGCCAGGGAGCAGCAATGGTGGCTGCTCCTTCAGAGCCAGGTGCGAGGGGATGCCCAGGGTGGCAGAGCCTGTCCTGCTGCCTGTGGGCAATGGCAGCAGCTGGGTCTGACTGACAGGACCATGGTGCTGGGGTGGGGCAGTGCAAAAAGCCGCCCTGCAGGGGTTCTGCTCCCAGCACAGCCATGGGCACAAGACCATACCAGGCCAGCAGCCAGGGAGGAGGCTCAGAGCAGGGTGCTCCTCAGGCAGAGCTGAGCTGCAGAGCAGCCCCCCACTGGCCCAGGCAGGGGCTGTGGGCCCTGGGTTGTGCTCACATAGGGTCCGTGGGTGTGGGGAGGCCCCACTTGAGGCCAGGCAGGGCCATCACAGGACCCTGCGGTGTCCCCCAGGCCAGGCCCTCACCGTGTGAGGGAAGCCTTAAGCTGACACCACTGCTTGCTGCAAGCTGTGGGCCTGACCCATCACCCCCAGCACCCTTGCAACTTCAGCGATGAGGTTCCTCTCCTTCTGCTTATTATACTCCTATTATTCCTTTCACACAATGCTTGTTTTGTGTTCTTTTAATTTGTTTGCTGCACTCTGTGAAAAACATTTTCCTTAAGCTCAATCCTTTTGCTCAGGTTGGTTGGTGTTTGAGTCAAGAGGATCCCGCTCACCCCTGGGAGCTGCAGCTTCCTTGGAGTTATGGATGAAAATAATCCACGGACTGTTTTCTCCATAGATCCCCATGCACCCATTGGAGATGAAGCACTCCTCCATCTAAACCCTGGTTAACACAAACTGCTCACAGCGTGGCTTCCCTGCAGTGCTGCAGCAGCTATTGTATTGGTGAGGCTTTTGGGGCTTTGGTTTCCCCTCAAATGGCCACAAGTCCTTGTTCTCTCATGCACATGGAGTTAAAAATTTTTTAAAAGTGACCTTTCCAACAAAATTCCGTATCTGCTGTTGTAGCTTTAATCTCATTTCCTGGAGAAACTAGGATAAACGGTGACTGGAAATAATCGTATTGCTGTGCCATAACTGCGTGTTTTCTTTTCATTCAGCTTCTAACAGACCCTCAGCAAATCCTCTGAGATGTTCAGTTCATGATTCAAGTTTAAAATCTTTATATTTTGTTCCTTTTCTTGTTTGTTCAGGGCCTCACTCCCACTGTTCTACTGGAAAAGAGGAGAGTGTGAGTAATAAGGCAGAAATAACTTATGCGCCAAACTGTTACAATCAATCCACCAGCTCATGGATAATCCAATTAACATAGTCTATTTTTAAACTGTTTGGCTTAGTTTATTTTCTGTATAAATGATTGCACCCTGCCATCTATTCTTAACTTTTAAGAAAGATGTATTTTTAACATTGAGTTAAAAGACTGTAGGAGGGAAAAAAGGAGCGTAGGGCAGAATGAAGTATTGAGAGGAACCTGATATATCCTGCACTGTTTCGTGTCAGAAGCTGATCTGGATCGATCATGCCGTTTCAGAAGGGACAATTATGTTTACTACTCTGTCTTATATAAGGAAAAAAAGATTAGACAAGGCATTTTCATACATCATTTCATGACTCTCCAGAACAGCTCCTAATGCTTACTCGCTACAAAGTTTGCCTCACTCCTATCCCTCAAATATGTCAAATTTTTACAGCCCGTCTTGTTTTTTAACTTAGAAACTCTTACTTCTCCTTTTTTTTCCTCCTTTCTATGTGAGCATTCAGATGTTCACTATTCCTTTTATATAACTGATCATGCTCAGTAATCATCTTGCAGAGACCTGATGGAAATTCAGAAAAGCCTTCAGTCTTTTCCACCTTGTTTGCTATTGTCTCAAGTCTGCTTTTTTCTAGAACATTTTCAGTTTTATTTTCCCTTGTGCAAGTAACAGACCACAGTATTCATACCTCTAATACTGTCCATTGCTCTGTATGGAAGTCTAGTTCTCAGGTTCTTATTGAACCCTTCCCTGTTTCAAATACTTTCAGCTATGTCAATTAAGAGTTTGGGCTTAGCTCTCTAGCCTTTTAAAATGCCTGTACAGTTTTCCTTAGGAATATTGGATTGTAGACATCCTCTACTCAATAGAAAACAGGTACAGCCATATCCTTTTGCAAAACATTTGAATTTACAAGAATCAAATTGGGTACCATTTATAAGCAGTTATCACATTTGTATGGCATCACAAAGATACCAGATATTATTTAAGGGGGGAGGGGATTAATTGAACTTCATGTTTCGTACTTGAGCAATACAATTTCTGTGAGAAAGTAATCCAAACTAGTACAAAATTTCTTTCAAGCACATGCACGTAAATCGAGGCCACTTTCAACCGCAGATCTTTAATTTCTGCAGTTATCATTACAAACTTTTCTTGGGCATTTCTGATTTTTTTTACATTTCACATTTTTTGCTATACATCTGTACCTACATTCATGTCAGGCTAACAGCGTATTGGAGCTAAAGCTAAGCAAACTTTTACACCATCATTTTCCACAATTACTACAGAATTAAGCCATTTAATAGGCTTTTCTTTGCTATTTTATTTATCAGATTCCTTTTTACATTATTTCTGGAGCACTGAGGAGACATTTGTGGATAATTTTTTTTGGCAGTACAACTATATCTTATATTACAGCAATTTCCTTCTTGCACTTCAAAATATTTCTAAATTGATCATTGTGTCTGTGAGTACATGGCTACCTAATATACACATCCTGACAAGCCTTGGCATGTTTACAGGCATGGAATAAATATTTGCATCTCAAAACCAGTTGTAAGCCATTTATTTCCAAGGTTTGAGTTCATCTTTATATCTAAGCTACTTATGCCTGGGAAATTATTTCTCTGCTGCACATTGTGAATCATGTCTAACAAGGATACGTTTTTCTCACAGTTTTTCTTGCTGCACATTAACTTAATAGCCTACTGCCTGGTAAATGTGTATTAAGATTTGAGCCAGTAAGTAGATGTTTCAGTCTCTTGATACAGCACTTCCTTTAATTGTAGAATCATAGAATGTCACTGAAATACTTCTACTGTGCTGTACAAAATACGTTTACTTAGTTTCTTGGTGAGCATTTTCAGTCCTTGCTTTTGGGTTTTGTGAAATAGTTTTGCTCTTGACAGGTACACTATCTCTTTGCAAATGTTGGCAGCTGCTTTAGCCTTTGATATTTCCTTGTGCAGCTCAACACACTGCTCCCTGTTGTTAGTGTATGATCACTGTCTTTGGCAGGCTGCTTCTTGGATCTTTTAACTTCCATTCTCCTTTGCCCATTCTCATTGTCGGTTTTTTCCTGGTGTTTGTTAAATATAATCCAAGCTAATACAAACTTTTCCCCTTCCAACACTTGGCACTTTGTTGGTTTTATTTTGCATCCTGGTGCAGTTTGATTTTTGTTCTCTAAGTTTAAATTGGGAAATTCCACCTATATTTCCCACAGTTTTGGACGTCAACATCCTATTGAAAGACATCCTTGGATCAGACAGGCTTTTCCCAACACCTTTTTACTCTGTTGTACTGTAAGTACTTTAACTGTGTTTATTTCTTTCTGGAAATTCGGTGTTCTTTGGTACCTAATTGACCTTTCTTGACTTTCCTTGTATTTTTGATGGATACCTTTTTTAACAGATGCTTTACTTCCTTTTCACATAGTTCTCTGGGGAGCTCAGGATGAGACACAACTCACACCTGAGCATCTCCAATTTGCCTGCTACAGTCCTGGGGAGTTTGAGACATTCGAGGTTTTTAGTTCCCTCTCCCCACATGCAGCTTCTTGACACACTCTTTTTCCTACTCTGCTGCTGGCACAATTGCCTGTGCTTGGCTGCTAATGAAGATGATGCCCCTGGTACCAGGGAGTGCTTTTCCATGGTAGCTAGAATGAAGTCAGAGTCGGTGGCTTAGAGTTAAGAAAAGCCCTCAATAAGAAAATACCAGCTCTGCTGGCAGGGCACCCCTGTGTCTCTGTGCCTCTTGCTGCAAGGTTTCCTCTTTCCAGGGCAGGTAGGAGGGCCTGGCAGCAGGGTGATGAAACAACCATGAGAGCACAGTATGTGCTCCTCAAATGGAAAAAAGCCTTTCATCTGCAGGGCTGCAGCACAGGCACTGCTCACCAGCACCATCTTAGCCCGGAGTAAACAGAGGCTAAACTATTGCAGATCATAACATTAATGGATCAGGTTGTCATAGCATTTTTGCACCAGGATTTCAGCTTCTCCTGGGTGAAATGTAAATTCCTGTAACACCATTCCTGTAACACCATTATCCTTCTTTCTAGACCAAATTATTCATTGATTAAAATCTATTATCGTGAGCTTGGACCACAGACTCTTTTGAATCTAAAAGGACAGATTTCTGAAAAGGACAGTTACAGTTTTCTTTATTTCTCATTTTTTTTTGTGAAGTTCATATTGTGTGTGTCAGAAACATTCAGTCCTCACCCTAACACATTTAATATCTTCACTTAGACTATGGTGTGAAGCTGAAAGCATGTTCAGGCTTGGATATAGAGAGACAGAAGGAGAGAGATAGATGATGAAGCAGCCACAGTGGTATACCATTGTTTGACCACTTGAGAACTGTATGACCTTTGAGTTTATTGAGAAATATTCATAAACATGTGAACATAGCGAACCATTTCTCTTCTGTCAAAGCTTATTGTGTGGTTCAGGTTTTTGGAAGAGACTAAAATGTAGTAACATTTGTTTGCCTCAAAGAGACAATTCCTCCTAGCTACCTTTACTTGGCATCAATGCCCACATTGCGTAGTCTTTCCTGTAGAGCATGACAAGAAATGGCAACTCCAGTGAGCATAAATATGCAAGAACAGAATTTTCTATCCCTATCATACATTTTTAAAATAAACTTGGTTTGGTCTTGGATTTGTTTTTCCAGGAGGCACAAGTAATTCTGCAGAACAGCTATTCTAGAGGATGGAACAGAAAGTCATGTGTGTTATGACTGGGAAAGCAGAGAGTTAACCAGCAGCCCTGTGAAGGAGTGACGGACAGGGTTGACAAGTAAACGGCCCAGGGTGACGTGAATGTAAGGGAACATGAAACCAACAAAAAAGGGTTAGGCAAGGTCATCTCAAATGCTTGCAGGCAATTGCATGTCAGCAAGGAAGTGCCTAAATGGCACTGTTATGGGAAAACCCACCAGCAAGCCAGTGTGCCCCCCCGCAAACTGCCTGTATGCATACAGCATGGGGACAGAACATGAGGAGTCAGAGATCTGTGTGAAGCTTTTAAGGACTGTGATCATTTAGGGGTCACATAGACATGGTGGAACGGCACACATGGCTGGTGTGCTCCAGCAGAGGGATGCAGGCTCTTAGGAAGGACAGGCTGTTCTCTATATGACAGAACAGTCATGGAGCATGACTGTTGAGTTTATGGAGCTTTGCCTAGATGGATGATGAGCCAACTGAGAGCCTATGGGTAAGGACTATAGAGCTGAAACCGCTGGATAGCATTGTAGTGAGTGTCTGCTATAGGCCACCTGACCAGGAAGAAGTGCTAGGGAGAGGACTGATGTCATTGTGAGGCCACTTGATTATCATTGAACAATCATTTGGATTGGGAGAAGTGGCTCAGGTGTAAGCATCAAACATCACTCCTATCTTCAAAACAGGGGAGAAGGAAGACCTAGGGAACCACAGGCTGGTCAGCACCACCTTGATCCTGGGGAAGGGGATAAACAACTAATCCTGGAAACCAGGTTCCCTGCAAACATCAGGAAATACTTTTTTACTGTGGGAATGACTGAGCACTGGAAGAGCATGTTGTGTAAGGCTGTGGAGTCTCCATCCCTGGAGATATTCAAAAGCCATCTGAACATGGCTTTGGGCAACCTGCTGTAGGTGACACTGCTTGAGCAGGGGGGTTGGACAAGATGACCTCCAGAGGTCCCTTCCAGCCTCAACCATTCCATGGCTTTGTGCTTACACAAGGGCTCTAACAGCTGACTGAATGTTGAATGAATGTTGAATGGATGTTGAATGCCTAATCCAAGGGAAGTCTTGGCTTTACTGCAATAAAACAGTCAAAAAATCAAGTAAATTACAAATTTCATTGGTATGAGTCCTTCCAAACTGGAGACACAATGGACAAGTAGCTGCTTTTCTTTATTATAGCAGCAATCTCTGAGCTCTAATCATAACAACTTGACTTTTCAACTTTTTAATAGTTTTAATGGATATGTTGGAGTGCCTGGAGTTTGAATGGACAGCACTGTCTTCCAGAGCCACAGAATGCCGCAGCTAGGCTTAGTTACTGCATTGGGCAATGTCTTCTGTCCACACAAAGATGCCTATTCAGGACGCTGGAAGCGGGCAAAAACATAAAAGAAGCAATGTTTTAAGACAAAGGTTTTCCTTCAAGCCCTATGATTAATGCATGGGAGGACTGGAATGAATACTTGTAAGAAAGAGCAATCAACTCATAGATTGGATTCACATAAAATACATTCCCATATTTGCTTTGTTCATTCAGATGATAAATACATGAGTAAAAATTGTCAAGTACTGAACAGAGTAAAGGGATCAAGTCATTGTGCCTTTTCTGTGATACAGATCTGGCACTTCTTACAAGAGTTCCTCTATGGGCTTGTTTGTGCTGGTAAGATATGAGGTGGAAATACTTGTTTGCTCCAAACTGGATTGACACTAGCAGACAAGACACCAGTATCCTTGAAATTAACCCATATGTTCGCTACCTATTTGAGTGGTATTTGTAAAATAAACTCACCCAGTTTACTTAAGGTCCTTTCCAACCCTAACTATTCTATGATTTATGCTACCAGTTCCTCAGCCAATCAGATCCTGAAATTGTATGTTTTAACATACAATTGTATGTAATCCCCTTAAAAACATCCTGAGATTTTGGGGAAAAATCCTAAACATTTTAATCAGGATACAGAAGAATGACTTGAGACTCTTGACAGTGTTTGCACAAAGTGCCTCCAAAACCTGAGTAGCAGCACGATAGAAAGCATGAAGGAGCTTGTCTGAAAGATGTTTAAGTTCACCATAGAGATTAGAGGCAGGAGTTGGTATCTCATTAATGGTAAAATATAATTAGTAGGGTGGGGATAAACAGCAGAATGTCTTGAAAATGAAGGCATATAGCCAATGTTTGATGTAATTAAAAGAGTGTATGCCAGAAAAGGGATCAAAAAAGAGAGAGTGAATTGTATGTTGTCGATCCAACTGCAAGAAACAAGATTTTGGGTAAGTCCCCAACAGAGTCCTCTTGTAATTAAATTAAGAAAGATGGCAATGTCTTGGGGCTCTATAACAACTTCTCCACAATCTTTTCTCAGCCCTGGCAGCAGAGGAGTTGTGAACACGGCTGCCTGCCAGAGGAATGGCGCTCACTGCTCCCCATCAGCGAAACCTCTGCAGACCTCAGCAGGGAACACACACCAGTTACCAGCCAGTTGGGCAGGTGCTTTGCTCCTACACCACTCATGTTGTCCTTTGTTCTCTTGTTCCAGATAAGAAGTGGAGGCTTTGAATAGTACCACTGACATCTGCTCACCGCAAACATATCTGTACTACCACAAATGAAAAGTACTTAAAACATCCATTTCCCCCAGTACCACTTTTTCTCTTAGTTCCTGTTCACCTATTTATGGCTTAGGAAAAGAAAAAAGGAAGAAAAATGATCAAGAACTTTAGCGACACATTGGCTACTTTAAAGTCGGCAATCACACCTACACTATGCAATTTCTCTGCAGATTTTGGATGCGGTGAAAACCATCATAGTTGCTCCTTGACCCTTGCTTCTCCTCCAATAGACTCTTATCAGTGGATCTCAGATCTCATGCTCTTCTCCATGTCTCTCAGCGTTTATTGCTTGTAAAAAATGTGGCGGTTTCTGCCCCTTTGCTATCTCTTTCTTCCAAAGGGATGGTGAACAAACCCAAAGGTGCTAGGCCTGCTGGTGATTGCTAAGTATATGAGTTCCAAAACAACCTCTGGCTCAGGATGTCCCTGAACTGTGGATGTTGAGAAGCTGGAAGACCTCAAAGGGAAAGAGCACTTTCTTTGTGCCCTAATTCTTATACTGTTGTCCTAATCATCCCACACTGGCTGTTGTCTGAGACACGATGATGGCCCAAAAGGATATTTGATTAGGCTCAGCAGGGCAGCTCTGATGGCAGCCCATCCCCACCCAGAAGAGGAATGCTGCTTCTCCCTCTAAAAGAAATGATAGAATATTCCCCGGCAAAACTTCTGACAGTCTAACTGCCTTCTTGTGGGAGCCCTTCCCCACCTGGCATCTTTGTTTCTCCGCTTGATAGATTTGCAGGATTTATAAGTCCCTCCTATTGGGAAGCTGTTAGAAAACCTACTCTATTTCTCCCTCACCACAGAATTTTACTGTGAAACTTTCAGTCCCACGGTAGAAAAGAGAGGTCAATCTCTTACAGCGTTGAGAGATCAATCTCTTACATCCTAGTCAGATAAGAAAGTAATGCTTTGATAGCTGTGTGTCTGTCTCACACAGGAGATGTTTACGTTTTCAGACAGATCCTCACAAGCTTCCTGCTGTTATAAATGAATCTCAAATAAATTTAAAGATCAGAAGGAAACTATCCTGCAAAGTCCTGTCCCGCCAGCCTGATTACCAGCTTCAGGAGTGCCTATGTTTAATATGGGGAAACTGACTGCAGCGTTTGCATCTGGTGGCGCTTAGCTCTATAGCTTTGTGATCTGCTATTGTCTAGGACAGGAAACTTCATCTGAAGTATTCTACCATTACAAATGAGTGTTCCTCCTCTTTTTCTCTTACTCAAATAGGGACCTTCTTGCATTATCAAATTACATTTGTCTTACATGTGTTCACGTCTGAGGGTAAAGTCTTGGATCAAGACATAGGAGACAAAAAGAACACAAACATTTTATCAACCCATTCAGCAAGAGAGCCATTAGCTCTTCCCACAAGAGCCATCAAACCCAACAGTTTCACTCACATCCAAAGACTGCAATCTTAATCCTCCCACACCAGGAGAAACCCCGCAAGAAACTCAGTTTTTGCTATCCTTGCTCAATGTTAGACTTCGAAAAGCATTGGGATTGTAACAATAGCCTGAGTGCTAAACCACTAAAAGGAGAATTGGTCAAATCATATGGCTCAGTCCAGTTTCAAAAAAAGACTCCTCCCTGGATTTGGTTTTGTGTGTGTCTGTTTCTGCTCACTAACAGCTACTCTAATACACTCAGTAGCTTTGTCTCAGATTTTAACAGTCTAATTTCAGTCACAGGACTTCTGGAACAAGCACCAGGTTTTCTAAATGCTGAGCCTTCCACTGTCTTCTGTTTACAGAGACAAGTTCCAGGTAAGATATTTTCATCACTTGCTTTACCAAAGAACCTCGAGTTTCCTGATGTGGCTGATTTCCTGGATGAGTGCATTCCATAGCCATTTGTTACTTTAGTTTTATTTCTTTCTTAAAGAGAGATTATGGAAACCCTGTGTGCTCCTCAAGGGGATGTTTTTGAATGTGCTTGCCCAAGTGCATGGTTACCATAGCTCCCTGCCATGGCTGAATGGTGCTTTGCCTCCTTGAACTTGACAAATAGATTCTTTTTAATACTGAATGACTTTCTACAATACCATGCTGGTCTTTTCCCAGGATTAGTTTTCAGCCACAGCAATAAGAGTAGAAATATACATATATATGTATATCGTTTTAGAAAGAAACCAAAGGCAATAGTAAACTCCAGGCACATTTCTTCCAGAACCAAATCAAGTACAGCTGTGTTAATACAAACCTGTGCCAAAAGCCAGTGAAGGCGTTTGGAGAAGGGTGCTTATGAGCATGCTCAGTAGCAGCCTTGCCTTTTGTTCTCCTGAACTCAGGGAACTGGAAAGATGAATCAAGAGAGCATCAGTGAAGCAGGCAAAGCCAGGCCCTGTGTCTGAAGAACAGTTCCCAGGTTTGTATGGGTCAGCCTTCAAGGTGCTGCCTGACATCCTTCTTGCTCCCTGAGCACCACAGCCTTAGCATCACTAGATCCCCTAACCTCATCCCAGCACTCCAGACCTTGCTTTCTCTGAGCCCCATGCTCCCCCATTGCAGAGAGAGAAGGGTACAGAATGAAAAGGCAGTCAGAAAGGTTGTTTGAGGAACAGCTGCTGTGCCTTCTTCCTGGTTCCTGTTGTTGACACCTCGTCAAAGCAGAGTTCAAGTGAATAAGCACAGGAAAGTAGTAGGGTTTAGACCCCACACTTCATTTGTGGTGTTGAGAAAGCCCATACTCAGCCAAAGAGCTAGAAACGCTTTCATACAGCATGGACCACTCGCTCTGTCCTCTTGACTGCCACTCAGCCCCTCTGCTAGCCTCTTCCTTCAAATTTGAGGTTCAGATCACATTTGATAACTAGTTACATTCGTGACAAACTCATACTTCAGTCTGGCCCTCTTTTAGCATCTGCAAAAACCATCTATTGTTCTGCTGTGGCCCTCTGCTACCATCCCCAACAAGTCAGGCCAAAAATACCCAGGTACTTTGAAGAAGAGTGTTAGATGAGACCTACTATGTGTAAAGAAATCCCAACAAATGGGTTAAAATCTTTTATGAATGAACAGAACTTGGTTTCTATCTCCAAGGGTAGGTTAGCATCATTGTTCCCTTCAAAAAGGGAACTAATATCCAATGTAAATATTAGGATAAAATGAAGAATTTATTTCATGGCAAAAGTTAATGAGCAGGAGCACAGAAAAACAAAGGGACAATAAGCAGCCTTCAGAATTTAGACACTTTCTAATTTTAGAGTCATAACTTGTGATTGGTAAGGCATCAACAACCTTGTCATGAGCAGTGACTTACTTCATGGTAGATTAGAGTGTATTCCATTACGCATCACTTCATGAGAGAGCAGGATCAGAGGAGTTACCCAGGCTGTCTCTGCCCAGCATTCAAAACTTCAGTGTGTGGCAATCTACAAAGACATCAGTCCTAGCTTTCAGTAAGTAATCACCACAGGAACAGTCCTGTCCTGGGACTTCACAGTTCAGGTCACCTGTGATTGACAATACTCTTCATGAGCACTCTCTCCAATTCCCACTGCCTCCCACAGTTTTCCCATCCACTGCAATAGAGGGTAAATAGACTGTTATACGATATTTGGGAGTGTGCGTTTTCAGGCTTCTGGGCATTCATCCCTAGAGAGTTTCAAGATAAAATATATAAACATCGTTTCCCCCCCTCATTACTCTTACCTGCCTCTGGAGGAGTACTAGCTGCTGCGAACAGATCATGCTTGTTGAAACAGGCAGCACAGTGACAGGAAACCCAGGAGCGCAATCCGTAGCATTAATGCTGTAATATTAAAAGCTCTTCAGTGCTAAGCAGCAAAGGGATTTTAGCTTAAGGTGGAAGTTTTTTGTTAAAGAGCATCTATCCCATGCTGTTACAGCAGTTCATTCCTACTCCCAGACTTTGCTAAGCTGACTTGCGGAACTCTTCACAGCAGATCCTTTCCTGGGAGTAAAACAATTTTACAAAATGCTAAAATTGTTCTCAGCTTACTTTAAATTGTATTTGCTGTCACACTTCGCTATCTTCAACTTTGATCTTTTGGGAGAATATTGTGGAAGTTTGCAATGGAAATAAAGATCAGTTACTCATCAGCTAATCCTGATGCAAAATTGAAAATGACTGCTTTGCATTTGAAATTAATCCAGTCTTTTTCAGATGAAGACAGCATTTATTCAAGTGTTCAAGTTTACCTTAATAGTGGAAAATCAATTTGCCTCCATTTTAATACTTTCTAGGGGACAGTTTCATTACACAAAGAATAGCTGCTCTCAGATTTTCATGGCTAGTATTAAGTCTTCAAGAGCAAAGTATGAAACAAAACCTTGTATTTTTCTTCTTTCATGTTTATGCTGTACATGAGCTGGCTTTCATCAATCAAGGGGGGATGTTTGCCCAAGTCAAGGTAGCCGACAATATTAAACCAACTGCTGAGCTTGTGTTTGTGCTAAATGAAGAAAAAACGCCACTGCATTAGGACCAGCTCTTGGGAGAAGACACCATTATTCACAGTAATCTTCTAAAGCATGCATGGGATACAAGGAACAATTTTGTTCTAATTGTCATACCAGTAGTTATTTTAAGTCAGTTGTTGCATGATCAAGATGAAAAATACCAGGTATAGGTAAGCAGCAGAGGCTTCACTAGAACTGAGAAAGTGTCCACACACTGGCTGCCGAGTAACTGGCGTTCACAGACTTAACATGACCTTGTACTCCTCCACTTCCAGTAAAAAACTGTCGTGTTTAAGCCCTGCCACACAGTCCACTCACTCACCGCCCCCCCTTCCTCCCTCAGCTCCCAGAGGGATGGGGAAGAGAATCGAAAGAATACAACTCCCATAGGTTGAGATAAGGACAGCCCAGTAACTAAGGTGTAACACAAATCACTACTGTTACCAATAATAATAATAATGATAAAGGAAACAACAAGAGAAGAGAATACAACTGCTCACCATCGACCGATACCCAGCTCCACCCCAGCAGAATCTTCAGCCCTTCCGGGTAACTGCCCCCAGTTACATCCTGGGCATGACGTGCTGTGGTATGGA
>WYDI02028725.1:4161-23231 GCA_009867235.2 Psittacus erithacus
CCCTTGGTCTCCGCTCAGCTCCGTGTGTGCCCCCCTCCTCCATTATTTGGGGTGAAAAAAGGCGGATTTGGGGTTGGGGATCGAAACCTCACCTTGGAGGAGCCTCTCCCCATCCATGGTGCTGTATAAAACACGATGGGGTGGATGTATTGCTCCCCAAGAAGGAGAAAGAGGTGGCAAACACCATGCCCCATGGTCAGCGCAGCCCCCTCCTCCCTGTTTTCCAGCTGGGAACTGGGGAGCAGGACAGTGCGTTGTTCCCAAAGGAGCCTTTCAACACCAAGAAACCCTCCAATGCGCTTTCCCAGCTCATGTCCCTGCACAGATACCCTTCCTGGGCAAGTGGGGGCTCTTTTGTCCCTTGGTTTTCCAAGCCATTAATCCTTTAACAGCTCAGGAAATGGGAAAACAGTGGGGGTGTGGGAGCAAGGATGGGAAACGGGGGCTCCCGAGGCCTCCCCACCCAGCGTGAGGAAAAGCGACGGAGTTCAGTGCGTCGTTGTCTCCATTGTCCTTTGGAGCTTGTTTGTCTCTGTGTTCCTGGCACGCTCCTTGTTTTTCTTGCTCGTATCCAGTCCTTCCCCCGGAGTCAATTCACACCTGATAGCATAAACTGATAAGGTGCAGGGTATAAACTGTTCTCCTGCCAAGCCACAGGACAAATTCCCTTTGTGGGAGCAAATCAGATCCCAATGAGGTCCATCATGGAAGAACTGCACCTTTTCCCTGGTGCCAGCGATCTCATGCCATCGGGTCCCACTGTGCACCAGGAAAACGTGCTGGGTTAATGAGGAATGGATTTGTTCTGATTTGGCAAAACAAGGAGAAAACAAGGCTTTCCAGCCTTGCCAGCTCCAGGATATTCAATCTCAAAGCCCCCGGCTTGGATCTGCGCCATAGGAGCCGTGTTTACGCTCTCCCTCTCAGGTTTCCTTTGGTGCCCATCTATCCATGGAAGCTGTATCCAGCCCCTGGCTCTGCTCATGGACAGTAAAGCACATTCCAGCAATGTCAAAGGATAATGGAGGCCTCAGCTTGCCAAAGACACTGTCAAAGGCACGTTCCACAGCCCAGGTCCTCACTTTAGCTGTCAATCAGCTCCTGCCCTTTGCTCTCCTAACCCTTATCCAGCTGGCAATTTCTGCCCGCTCCATAATGTCCTAAGGGACACGCTTCACGTTTCCCACCCTGGCTTAGACAAGGGCGTTTGGAAAAGCTGAGGGATTCTATACTGTGAAAACAAGGAAGCTTCAAAATGTCCCCTTCGAACACATCAAGGGCATTGGAAGAGAAGCCGCTGGGAATTCTAGGGAGCAGCTTTTGGAGCTTCCTAAGCTATTTTAAGGCATTTTCTCTCCCTTTCAGCTTATTTCCCACAGGGAATGCTGCTTGGAGCATCCCCCCCCTTAATTGTGAGCGAAGGTGGACGAAGAGAGCGGCCAGAGCCTTGTCCCAGTGTTCCTGCACGGATGGCAGGGAATGCTGCCTTAGGCACTGGGAATAACTGGGTTTTAAAGCTTCAGGGTTGGGTTGAGGGAGAAGCCAGGCCCTGGGGTGACTCATGGGGAGCTGGTGCTGCTGCGTGGGTCATGGAGGAGGAACTGGGCAGCTCAGGAGCAGCTGATCCTGATCCCTGGAAACTGCCCTGATTCCCACCATCCGTCTGAATCCCACTCGGGAGAAAAGCCTGGTGCGGACAAAAGCCTTTATTTAGTGGCTATTCCCTGGTTTAGCTTATCGGCAGCCAGAACTCCTCTCCCATCGCAGTGTCCTTTATCCCAGCTGGCACCAGGATCCCGACCTGGGGTACACAGTGGGTCTGTGCCGGAGCTGCAGCCTCTCCATGGAGTTTTCTCCATGTTTTTCACCATATATGGCTGCTTCCAGCAAATTCTAGGCAGTGAGGAGGGGAGGGAGGAGTGGGGCAGGAAGGGATTCACAATGGGACAGAATGTGCCTGGTCGGGAATGGGGCTGGAAAAGGCATTTCCTCTGGTGAGGTTGTTTGTGCACAGGGAACATGATGGATAAATTTCATGATTCCACTGGAAAACAAGCGGCTCCAGGGCTTGGGAGGCTCCTGGGAGGCCACCGCATGTCCCATGCCCTTGGCTTTCCAGGAGCTTTAAGGTGCCTCCCAGCCCATATCATTCCAGCACTCTCTGAATACACACGGATCATGGATCAAGATCCCCTTTTCCCCCTGTTGAACAGGGAGAATTCCTCTCGGAATTCCCAGCTCGGACACAGGCGGCTCTTTGCTGTGCTGGGATGTGGTCACTTCTCTTGCAGCCAGTGCTGTAACAGAGGAGGGGGAAAACCGGAGCCTGTGACGAGAGCCTGAAGTGAGCCATAAACAAGGAGGAATTTGAAGCAGAGCATGGAAAGTCCCGTGTCCATCATCTGCTCCCGGCTCTGCTTAAGCTCTTTCCTCCCGCTGGGAGAGCGTGACCTCTCCTGGGCTCCATCGGCCAAACCTTCCCTTTCTTGAGAGCAAACCCAGCTCCTCTCATGGCCAAACCGGTCCATGGGGTTCCCTTTGCCTTTGGTGGCCTGAAGGGAGGGAAAAGCAGCGTAAAACGAAAGGTTTCCTGAGATTCCATCCCTGCTTCATCCCTTTGTCCCTTGGAAGTTGCTGGAGAGAGCAGGGAAATGGGGGAATTTCTTCCCTTTTAGCGCCCGAAGTTACTCCAAGGCTCCCAGTGCGTGAATGGGAGCAAAGGGACCCTCGCTGGAGATGCTCAACCCCCCATCAGATGGAGACGATGTGGATGCAGGGAACCAGGGTGGGTGGCTAAAACTGGGGTGTGGGGACCCTCCTTGCCCTCCTTCACCCTCATTGATCCCGGCAAAACCAGGCTGGGATGGAACCGCCCTCCGAGCGTTAGGCGGCGGCTCGGGGCGAGGACGTCCCTTCCTCGTCCTTTGGCTTGTGCGGACATCTAGAGGCCTGGCCGGGAATGACACAGGAGGGATTCCCCACCCGCCCGGGTGGGTTGCGCGGACAGCGCTCAGGGTATGGGTGCATTTGGCCTGCCCTGTCCTAGGCGCCGTGGTTTAGTGAGGCTGGTCTCAATTCGGCTGCCCTGAGCCAATCCCTTGTGTTTTGAGGATGCTCCATGTGTATCTGTTTAGCATTGAGCTTCACTTTGGGCATCTATAAGGAAGAAATGGCTGTGAGGGGCTCGAAACCATGTGAATCTCTGTAGGTCCAAATGCCACTGGCAGTTTATCTCCATTTCATTTCCCTTCTGTGCTTTGAGATGGTTTTTCCATACCAAATGAGGGGAACATGAGGAAACATCCCATGTTTCAGCCACTGTCCTCATCCCTGTTCCCTGCTGGCGACACTGCTCAGTGTGTGTGATGGTCAGAGTATTTTATGACCCATAGAAGCAGCAGGTTTGGCTGCTACACCTCATGCCCTGGCACATCTTTCCATATTAGAAGCTGGAGCGAGATGGAATCAAAGCAGAGCAGGCAGACCCAGGCTTCTCACCCCTTCCTGCAAGGCAGCCATCTCCCGGGACAGGCAGAGCCCGGGTTGGATCCAGGCCGGGAATTCCCTTGCTCCAGCAGCCCAGGTTGGCTGTGTGGATGCAGAATGGCCCTAAGTGGGCTCCTTGTGGGAGATGCTGGTGTCTGTTTTAGCAGGTGACATAAGCTGGGCCATGGAAGGGCTCGATCCCAGCCTACTGACGTCAATGGAAATGCTCCTGTTGACACCAGGGTGCTTGGATCCGCGCCTACGTTCCGCTCCTTTAGTGCAGGCTGCAATCAGCCAGGGCTGGAAGGGTCCCTCCTGTGCTGTGAAAGGTCTTCTGCAGAGGTGGAGCATGCAGAGGACACAACAGGCGCCATCCCCTTCAATGCTGCAGCTTGGGTTTAATCTGTGACCCATGCGAGGCGGCCTTGTGATGTGTGTGAGTGCCCAATACCTGCTCCAAGCACAATCAGAGCTTCAGCCCTCAGCATGGTCTATTTTGGGGTCTCTTCCAGCTCTTCCATGGGGCACTGGCCAAAGTCGTCTCTTCAAGGAGCATCTGGATGATGCTCCTTGTTGTATGGTTTAGTGTTAGGAAGCCCTACGAGGAGATATTGTATATGTTCCTGTGACCAGAGAATCATGGAATCAGCCAGGGTGGAAAAAAGCTTCAAGATCATCAAGTCCAGCTGCTCCCCAGCACTAACCCATGGCACTGAGGGTCTTGTCTACATGGTTTGGGAATGCTTGCAGGGACGGTGACTCCAGCACTGCCCATGGCAGCCTTTCCAATGCCTGAGCACCCTTTAGGTGGATAAACTCTTCCCAGTCTCCACCTAAACCTGCCCTGGGGCAGCTTGAGGCCCTTTCCTCTTGTCTCATCCCTTGCTCCTTGGGAGCAGAGCCCAGCCCCTCCTGGCTCCATCCTCCTGTCAGGCGGTTGTAGGGAGCCATCAGGTCCCCTCTGAGCCTTCTCTTCTCCAGATCCTCATCTCTCCGTTAGGAAAGCCTCCCTTTCCCTAGAACATTCCTGTTGATTGTCTCCATTGGCCAAAATCTAAAGGATCATCATAACCCACATCATCAGATGTGTCCCTGTGGCATCACCAGGGTGTTGTGTACCATCCCTGGGTGCTCTTACAGACCCTTCACCCTGGAAGTGTTGCACCTTTTGTGACCAGACCAAGTGAATCCTGGTTCTCTAAGGAGCTCCAGCACCATCATTGCTCCCATGGGAACGTGCTGGAGCGCAGGGCTGGTTGGCGTCCTCTCCTCCTTCAGTGCATGTGTATATAAAGCATGAGCGGCTCCAGAGCTAAAAGGAGCAGTGGGTGGAAGGGGAGATATTAATATCTTCACCTGCTGCTGCCCAGCAAAGGAATAAAGAGACAGATGACAGGAAATGAGGGCTTCAAAAATAGACACTTTAATGTCAAAACCTTGGGGGATTAGTGAGCACCAAGCAGGAGATGGAACAACATTCCCGCTCGTCCACATGCGGAGGAGGGAAGATGCTGAGGGATCTACGACATCTTTCCATGTTGACTCTCTGTGCTCCCTGCAAAAGAACCGGGGATGAACAGACCCAAAGCACTGAGGAAGGGAACTGCAGATGGGAAATGGGAGCTGGAAAAGCAGCCCTAGAGCTCTGCACATCCATTCCTGTATCCCTTTCATCCTCCCTGGGAGTTCTCTGCCTCCAAAAGGCTTTGCAAGGTTCTTCTGCTGGTTCCAAGTTCTTTCATGGGAGAAGAAGTCTTTGCATACGGCAAAGATTTCTTCCCATATGGAACTCTTCAAACCTCTTCCATACATTGAACATCTCTTTGGGCCTCCCCTCTGCATTTATCTGCCCATTGATAGAGCTCCGGGTCTCTATTATTAATCGTTTTCTGCAAGTGAACCCCATGGGCTGGGTTGGATTGAGACAGTGACAGGGAATCCCATGGGAGAGGGACACCAAGGGGTGTTTTTCCTCCCTGGGACTCAGCACTGGTCCAAAGTCCAGGACTGGCTGCATCGAGTGCCAAGGCAAGAAGAGGCAATAGCAAATGGCCTGAAAGGTCAGAGACCTGATATCCCGCAGCTCCCAGTGCTGGAAACCAGCACGTTGCTGATCCCAAGAGAGAACGCAGCCCAAAATGGTTGATTCCCAGCTCCAAAATCTCAGCACTCCACTCACGCACTCATTGCCTTGCTCTGCTCCAGCATCGCTTTGGGAGCAGCTGATAAAGGGCCCCAGATCCACCAAACAACAAGTTTTGACTTTTTAAAACTGGGCTTTGAGCCCATTATTCGTGGATCTGTTGGGCTCCTGAGTAAAGTCTGCTGTAGTAACACTGGAGAAGTGCAAGTCTATGGGAAGGCTTTGAGGGGCAGAGAGGTTTTCATCCTGGCCATCTCCTCTTCTTTGCTATGGCTGCAATGTCCTTGGTAGGAAAAGGAGCCCAAAAGCAGATCTGCCTTCAGGAGAGGAACTGGGTTCAGTCAGTGCAACTGGTGTCTCACTCCAAAGGCCTCTGATGCCTTCTTGCCATGGAAGCGCTTGGTCTGAGGTGATCTCCATCTGCAAGGCATGGGTCTGGAGCCAGCACGTGTTACCCCGATGGGCAGGCTGGCAGAAGGGCCATCCCCTGTGTTCTACACAAGGCCACCCGGAGCTAAAAGTGCAAGAGAACAACCCAAAGACCAGAGGTGAGGAGGAGGAGGAGGAAGGAAGAAGACGACACCCGCGGGCAGCCCGCCCCAGCCTGGAAGATGTGCAGCTTCTCCACGTTGGGAAGGAAAACCCTGGCATCCTCCAGGGCTCCATGGGCCGCCATGGTGAAGTTGGCATCGCCGGAGGTCACCACATCGAACACACACGACTGGAAGTAGACGTCCTCCACAGGCAGCATCTCCTTGCACAGGGCTCGCGCCACGTCGGCCGCCACCGGTCCCCGGCAGCACTCGGAGCGGGAGATGCGCTGGTTGCGGGGGCAGCCGGTGACGCAGAGCTGCAGGTCCTGCTCCTCCGTGAAGGCTCGCGCCACCTCCTCGGCCGCCCGGATGGAGAAGGAGAGCTGGCGGCCGGCCTGGCGCACCGCGATGGTGGTGCCGATGTATTCCGCGCGGATCTCCACGTGCCGCCCGGCGCTGTGCTCCCGGATGGCCAGGCTGCTCCCGCCCGGCCGCTCGCCGCCGTTCACAGAGCCGTCCTCAAAGGCAGCGGGGAGGTTGTCTATCTCCGCTTGGTAGACCTTCTGGTCGATGCACTCCTTCATGTTCTTGAATATGATGGTGAGCTGCAAGAGTGCATTGCAACGGGGTTGGTCTTGCTGGTCGTGGCCCCATCCCTCGTCCAGCTTTCCCCCATTGCCACAGTCCCTTGGGGAAAATGGCACTCATGGAATCACAGAGTGGTTTGGGTTGGAAAGGACCTTAAAGCTCATCTAAAGCCACTACTAGACCAGGCTGTTCCAAGCCCCATCCAACCTTGGCCTTGATGGAGCAACTGCAGTTTCTCTGGGCAACCTGTTTCAATGCTTCCTGCTTTCCTATGCTCATAGGATGCTTTGGGGCAGAAGGGACCTTAAAGCTCATCCAGCTCAGTGGGGAATGTCCCGTCAAGGACCTTCATCCCACTCCTTCCTGCAGACCCTCACTGCTGCTCCTGTGCGGGTTTACCTGCCCTCCCAGCCACTTTAGAGGGTGTAGGGAGCACCCTAAGCCCTTCCTGCATCCCCAAGCATCCCCAAGCGTTACCTTGCTGGTGACCGTCGCGTTGGACCCCTTGGCCACCGGCGAGCTGGTAGCTTGCACGAACAGGTACTCATTGTCCAGGAGGGGCCAGGAGCCCTCCACCCGGCACGTGTGGAAGTCATCATGGAACGTGCGGATGTGGGGGTCTCCGAAGGCGGCGCAGTGCTGGTAGCTGGGCGCTTGGCCGTGCTTGTAGACAAAGCTCTTCTCGTAGTCACACACGGCGAGAGGCTCCAAGCCCTGATGGTTGGGAGGGGGCCGGGGCCGGGGCGGGGATGTGGGACCTTCTTTGGAGCAGTTGTTGTGAATCATGAGGTCCTCGATGCCATGCACAGCAGAGTGATAGGCCAGGTCCCCGCGGCACGTGCGCGCCGTCCTGCGGGTGCAGCGGGAATAGGAGCGCAGGGCATCGCAGTACCCAGCGCTGCGCTCAGCGCCGCGCAGGTTCAGCGTGGCAGCCACGTACTCCGAGTTGCAGCGCAGGATCTTGCACTGGGAAGACACTGGAAGACGCGGGATGCAGGTGGGAAGGGGCAGCCCCTTCCCCTCGCAGCGCCTCGTGATGGAGACGCTTCCGTATCTCCCTGTTGTAACTAAGCCTGTGGCCTGTCTGAATGATGCTGGAAGGGAATGGATCCCAGTTTTCCTGCTGCAGGAAAGCCACTGGGAGTCCTGTATCCAGTTGGATGGTACATGGGACACGAGCGTGGCCGAGTGCCAGGGCACGAGCTGTGCTGTGGCCCTGGGCCGTGGCTCCGAGCGGGATTCGTCACCCTGGGGCTTGCCAGGGGACAAACGGGAATCTCTGAGCTGGGAAAACCCCTTCTTCCCATTTCAGCCTTGGCCAGGATGCGTGCGCTGCTGGGCTGCGCTGAGCACATCCTGCCCCTCACGTGCTGCCTCCGTGCTGCTGAAGGCAGTGCTGGATACCACAGCTCCAGGAGAGCTGAGGAGCTCATCCCAATAGGGATCGCTTAGGAACAGCCGCCTTATCCATAGCAGAATGCAGAATGGGCAGGGCAAGGTGCTGGGACGCAGGTCAGCTCACCCATAGCACAGCCCCTGGGATGCAGGAAGGAAAACGAGGGATGGAGGGATGGATGCAGCTGGTGCTTTTCATTAGGAGACCTTGGAGTGTGTCTGCTCCCTGGTTTATCTTGGGAGATAATAGAGGGAAAAGGGAAAGCACCTCTGCAGGAGAGCAGGGGGATGGAGGATACCCTGGTAGGGGTGAGTGATGCTGGTGGGGATGCTTCCCTCTGGGCACTCGGATCCTGCCTGAGCTTCCTGCAATGGGAGCATCTTCCACTTCCTCCAGTCAGCTCCCAGGTACCGCTCTCCCCACCACCACCCATGCTCCTGTGGGTACCTTTGCTCTGTCCATGCAATTCCTTACCATGCCTGCAGAAGAGGAGGAGGAGGAGCGCTCGGAGGAAGAAGCTGGGATGTTCCCGTTGCCCTGGGCTCTTACTGCAGGCAGATTTCCCCATTCCAATCCATGCAGAGCCGGGGGGTGCTCACCCTCTGCCTTGTGTCTCCTTCATTCAGCACGGCCCCTGGAAGCAAAGAGGAGATGGGATCTGATGGGAGCTGCTGGAGGTGCCAAAATCCCCATGGATTTGGGGTTATGACTGCCTCCAAGCCCTGCAGCTCCCATCCTGCATCCCGAGGCAGCGTATCTAGAGCTCACAGCTTCCATGAAGAGGACTCGTGAGCTCCAGGGATGTCACAGCAGGGATGTGAGGAGCTGAGGAGCGCAAAGAGGACCCAAACGTGAGATGCAGCATGGGCTGCATCAGGCCTGGTGCTGTCCCCACCAAAATGAGGGTTTGGAGCATGGGGACAAGAGTGGAAAAGCCAAATTCATGGAATCCTGGAATGGTTTGGGTTGAAGGGACCTTAAAGCTCATCCAGGTCCAACCCCTGCCATGGAAATCAGGATTGCTTTTCCTCCCCCTTAGTTTGTGTGAGATGGGCCTCTCGCATCACATCCATGGAGATGGACCCTGGTACCCCAGGCAGCCCAAGGAGCCCATCCTACTGCCACTGCCACTGCTCCTGAGCTTAAACCACAACTGGGACAGAGGACAGAGCTGGAATTCTCATCCTGCTCCCCAAAAAGGGGGAAATCTCAGTCCCAGCAGCTCCATTTGGCACCTTCCAGCTCCCTTTGCCGCTGCTGCTGATTGCTGTGGCTGGCGCAGGGACAGAGCCATCCCTGCCAGCCGGATCCATGGCTCATGGGGCAGCGGGAGAACACTCTTCAGACCCACTGGCGATGCTGGGGCAGTGAGGACAAAGCTGTGCTGGAAGGGGACAGTGGGGACATGCGGACATGAGACCCAGAGCTCATGGTACAAGGTACAAGCAGGCACTGACTGCGTGCTCCGATCCTCCTCGGATGCATGGTGCCTGTGTCCCACCAGCTCCGACCCTGTGTATCTTGGAGCTCATAGGGTCTGGTGTCCCCTCAAAAGGGGGCGGCACAGAGGGGACCTGTCCCTGGGCTTCACAGATAGATAAAGGGCTGGTTAATGCATAGCAGAGAAAGGTGGCTCTGGTCAGGCCCTGCCATGGGTCTCTCTTTGGGATGCCCCCATCCCAGTGGGGCTGGAGAGGGGTTGGAGATGCTCTGGAAGCACCCGTGAGGGGAGGGGGATGATTTCTGCTGGGCCAAACTGGGCTCCCTCGGTTTGGAGCCGCGTGGGACTGGGAGCACCCCTGGGTGCCAGACCCAACATCGCACTCCTCATTCCCCCATCCCTGCCCCACTCACCGGCATCAACCTGCTCCGGAGACAGCCCAGCTGCCGGCGGGACACACGGGCTTGTCCTGGTCACCCAGCTCTACCGCAAGCGACAGCCAGGTTTGTCCATGGGGAAACGCCACCCTCAATCCCGAGCACCTCCATGGCCTCGGATCCGGATAAACCCCAGGGTGCTGGTGCGGGAAGCGTGGGTGGGAGCACGGGAAGCAGCTCCCAGCGCAGGGCACAGCGCTCCCGGCTCTTCCCTCGGCAGCCACCTTTGCTCTGTCCCTGTCCCCCTCCGGGCAGGGGATGGTGTTGAAATAGATCCACCTAAATTTAGCCAGGCACAAACCCAGCCAAGAGCAGCAGGAGGAGGGACACGGCCACTGACAAAGGAGGGAGCCCATGGAAGAGGTGGGAGCCCATGGAAGAGGTGGGCTCAGGCCGGGTGATGCTCCTGGGATCACATCACTCCTTGGCTCTTTTCCTTCCTTGCAACCCTCCACGTGCACCCCTATGGGGTGAATCAGCCTGGCAAAGTGCTGTGCTTTTCCCTATGGGATGTGTTATCCCCACAGGGAACACTTATCCAGAGGCCTGAACACAAACACGGCACTGGCCAAAGGTGGCCCCAGGGGTCAATGGACTGCAGGACGTGGCCATCGGCTTCCCAACAGCCCGGCTGCGTTCCTGTGCGGAAATGGGCTTTTTGGTCCATGGAAGATCCATGGCACCTGTGGCTCTCCTGTCCCTACAGGCCCCTGTCCAAAGCCCCTCTCCAGGTTTCCTGCAGCCCCTTAGGCACTGGAGCTTCTGGCTGAGGAGTAGCGCAACATCTGCTTTGAGAACAATGGATACAGGAATGGAAAACAAAGGATAAATCCCAGCCTGGCTTCAAATCCCAGCTGGGATTTACATCGGCAGCTGCCGGAGGAGGGGGTTTTAGGTGCCCACTTGTCCTGCTCCAGGGGGTGCAAAAGCCTTTGCAGCTCTTTCCCATGCCCAGTATTTGTGCTGCAGGAATGTGTTACCCGGTAACAAGGAATAGGCCGGGGGTGGAAAACATCTTGTTTAAAACACAAGACCCATCTCCTAGCGCAGGCCCCCAAGGCCCTTGGCCATGCTTGGGGTTCCTGGGATCATTCCCATCTGCTGCCGGAGGGAATCACTTACATGTGGGATGGGCAGGTGGGAATTCTTTGGGAAGAGCCGAGCGGACCATGTGGGCTCAGTGAGGGCAGCGGCCTCTCGGTATCTCCCCCTCCAGCTCCATTAGGATAAGGGAAGGGGATACTTCCACTTAGAGACTGTGAGGTTTTGGGGTGCCCCTTTAATCAGTGTTACAGATGCACATCCCTGGATCCATGAAACACGGATCCTGGTACCAAGACAAGAGCATCCGTGATCAACCTGCATCCGAAAGCCAATTTCTTCATCAGCTGGAGGTGTAGGAGGCCCAAAGCATTTGGTGACCCAAATGCTGCCACCATCATACCCACATTATCCTCAGTGGGGAACTGGATGATCCTAAAGATCTTTTCCAAGCTGGTTGATTCCATGTCTGCAACCAGGAGCCCTGGCACACTCCCATGGGTTTCCCACCAGAATGTCCCATGGGAAGTAGCAAAATGCATCTAAAGAGGGATCAGGGATCAGATAAAACCCATCTGCCGCCCCCAGCATCAATCCCGTCAGGAAGAACACCCCCAGCCTTTCCCGATCACCCCCATGTGAGCGGGATGAGCCAGGCTCCTGAGGCTGGAGCCTGCAGGTGTCATCCCTGTGCTCCTTAGAGCATGGCGCGGCAGGCAGCATCCCATGGGAGCTGTAGGGCCAGGGCTGGGATGGGAAGAGCAATCTGGGGAAGGCAGGGTTTTCCAGAGAGATGGAAGAGAGGATCCCGCTGTTCTCCAGTGCCTGCTCCATCCCAAAGCATCCACCCTGCTTTCCACATTGCTTGGCATAAACCCCCCATCCCTCCCTCCGAGGTACTCCACTTACCCCAGCAAACCCCACTGGATGAGCCCCCAGACTCTGTGGATGCAATTCCCGGTTCCTGGCACAGGTTTGGTTCCGGGCAGGAGTGAGAAGGGAATCACACCCCGGGTTTGGTGCGGAGGGAGCAGCAAACAGCTGAGCTCCCGGCCAGCCCGATCCGTCAGGAGAGGGGCGAAGGCTTTAAAAATAGCCAGTAATCCCGAAAGGCGGATTCCAATGGGGAAGGGAGAAGGGAGGGAGAGCCGGAGGCTTCCCAAAGCGTGTGTGGGATGGCAACTGCTCCATGAGGAGGGAGATGGGAAACGCAATGGAGGTGAAACTCTTCCTCC
The DNA here is from genome assembly GCA_009867235.2 of Psittacus erithacus. NCBI lineage: Eukaryota > Metazoa > Chordata > Aves > Psittaciformes > Psittacidae > Psittacus > Psittacus erithacus. Next base: position 16,462 of record WYDI02028725.1, read on the forward strand.
AGGTTCCTGCAGCCCAGAGAATTCCCTCTCTCAGGAGCTCACAGAGGAGGATGGGTACCGGCAGGACCAGGAATCATGGCACTGCCTCTGGAGAGAGATCTTGAGAAGAAGCCACCCTGCTTGAAGGTGCAACCCGAGTCCCATGGGCTTCTCCATGGGACATCTGTAGAATCATGGAATTAGGTTGGAAAAGACCTTGAAGCTCATCCAGTCCAACCATTCCCCACCACTAACCCATGGCACTGAGGGCCTCATCTACATGGTTTGGGAATGCTTCCAGGACTGGTGATGCCACCATTCCCATGGCAGCCTGTTCCAGTGCCTGAGCACCCTTTAGGTGGAAAACTCTTCCCAGTATCCAACCTAAACCTCCCCTGATGCAGCCTGAGGCCATTTCCATGTGGAGCTGGCATCTCTCATAAGGAAGCCCCCATCCTCCTGCCCTGCCTTCTCCTGGGCACATCTCCGAGATGCTCCTGAGATGCATCCCATGCTCCGAGAGAAGCTCCAGGCTCCTGCTCCGGGATGGGCAGCTGCTGGTGGGGCAGATAAAGGAAAGTTGGGAGCTGGATGCGGCCACTGCTTCCCAGTGGGATCGGGAGGTATCTCCTGCCTTGGGTCGTGCATGTGGGATGCTGGGATCTTGCATTTGGGATACTGAGAGTTGTGTGGGTGGGATGCTGGAGATCGTACATTTGGGATGCTGGGATTCCTGCATCTGGGATACTGGGATCGTGCATCTGGGATCTCTGGGGACGCGGGGACAGCGGCACCGCGAGGTGGCAGCAGCGCTTTGCCTGTGGCCCTGCCTGCTCCTGCCTGCCCCTGCCTGCCCCTTCCATGTCAAAGGACCCCTTCGGATTGACCCTATCCAAGGAAGTTTTCCAGCCAGGATGATCCCTCTGCCTTATCAAAATAAGGATAAAGTGGAAGACAGCAGCGAGGTGGGACAGCCCTCTGTTCCAATTGGGAAAGCCTTCTCGCACTGCATCAGCCCTTATTCCCTTGAGGTCAGATCCCGTCGGCTTTCCATCTCCTTGGGTTTATCCCTGCGAAAGGTTTTTTTAATGCAATCGAGTCTTTCATAAAAAAAATACATTATCCAATGCCCACAAACCAAATGCTGGCAGGAAACTGGGATGAAGGCTTGGAAAATGGGATTTGGGAAGGAGATACTGAGCTGGTACCAAAAGCAGCCAGAGGGGGGGAAGCAGGATGAGCACTGGGATGCTGAGGAATACAGGAGAAAGGATCCAAGGATCCAAACCCTTGGAAAGTGTGGATTTGGGATGACTTTGTTGCCTGGAGGTTTTCCCCTTGGAAATACTTGGAATTTGTTTTTTTTTTTGGGGGGGTGGAACCAAGCATGGAAATTCAAACCAAGTTTCCTCTTTAGAGCAATGAGCCTGGGAGCTAAAAGCCATGAGGGGGGATTTCATTCCTATTTATTCATTTCATTTAGGATATCATTTCTTCCTTCATTCCACAGGGCAGGAATCTCCTCTGAAGGGGGGGATTCTTCCCCATGTATGTGCTAAGAGCCACTGCTCAAAGCTGGCAGCATCTTCCAACATCCCGCTTCAATCCAAAGCTCATTGTACATTCCAAGCCCATTGATGTGATGTATCCCTGTCCTTATATTATAGGAATTGGATGGATTTCCTATAATATGGCTTCTGATAAAGGTTACTTTGGGATTTGTAAACAGGAGGAAAAGATGGATTTAACCCTCCTGGGTTTAAATCAAAGGGAGCACAAAAGAAGGGAATGAGGAAGCAGATTTGCAGCTGCAATGATCTGAATTACCTGAATCCTGTGAATTATCCTGATGTTTCCTGGTGGGAAAGGCTGAGGTGGGATCACCGAAACAGTGATGGGAAGGGAGAGAAAACCCAGGCAATGTGAGAAGCAGGTAATGGAAAACTGGGATGTGGCGATGGCTGCTTTAATGCTGCTCCAGGATGTGGGATCCGGTGGGCATTCAGGGATAGAGTTATCCCTCCATCCCTCTGTCTCCTGGATCCAGCCATGCATGCAGGTGGAGGAAGGGCTCAGCCTCTCCTGTGCAGGGGCCGCATCCAGGAGCAGCCATGGGATAATGTTCCTCAAATCCACTCCTGAATCCATCCTGCTTTAACAAGTCCCCAGAGGAATGTGGGGGTTAAACCCTTCCCTCTTTATCATGGGGATCCTGGCTCCTGGGGCTGCTCCTGCATTTCCCTTTAGAGGGTTACGGGGAATTTTGCCTCTGTACGGAGTGGGGGAAACTGAGGCACATCCCCAACAGCACCCAGCACAAAGCCAGAGCATCCCATTTCCAAGCAGGAACACCCAAGGACATGGAGATACCCAAAGCTGCATCCCAAACCCACCCCATCGCCCCAGAGTGGTCTCCATCCAGCTCAGGGGCCCCCGTGGTGGGGATGGGGATGTGTGAAGGATCCAACTTTGTTTTCCACCAAAGCTTTCCCCTTAATATCCATCCCCTTCCCCATCTCTTTTGCAGTGTTTGAGTGGAAGTGAGGCTGAGAGATTCCTGGGAATAATGAATGGGAATAATGGGAATAATTGGCCCTGGCAGCTCTTATCTCCCATCCCCCCTTTTAATTAGATTGAGATTAAAAACAAGGGGAAAAGCAGGGAGGGAATAAAAAGGGAAGAAAAGATTCCCCTTGCCCAGCTCCATCCTTGCCTCCCCATGGATGGGCTCCATCCCACTTTGTGTGGTTTGCTCCTCAGTTTTCCTCAGCTCTGCCAAATCCACTCCTGCATTGGACATCCCATGCACATCCAGTCGTGGGGTGATAGCAGGAGCCGGGAGCATCCCGGATGGGCAGGAACTCCCTTTTCCCCACCAGTTCCCAGTTTGGAACCCTGGCTTTGACTCCCATGGGTTCCCCTTGTACCAGCACCCCATCGGGATGGGAGAAGCCGCTTCAGGCATGACCAGGAAGCACCAAGGGCTGGGTTTGGGGCCGCTCCATCCCTCTTAGCTCATCCCTGACACTTCCCAGCCCACCCATCCCACTGCCATTCCCGCTCAGCCCTTGCCCTTTCGCAGCGGTGCCCCTGCTCCTCAGGCTGTCAGGCTGATGGATGGGCAGCGCTCCGATGATTGACCGCGTCCTTTAGGATCTGGCAAAGTGGCCGGAAGCCTGGAATCTGCCAACCTTTGAGGCGGTGAGGGAGGGAAGAGCCTGCTCTGTCCGCAGTGATTTATCCAGCAGCGCTGTGATTGAATTGGCCTTCGCTAATGATAACGAACCAGCCAGGGCCTGACCTTTCCGTGCCCATGCAAGAGCCACGCTGCGGCTGGGTATCCAATGGCCCTCTTCATCCCCCCATTAGGAATGGTTTCCCAGCACTGCTGGTCACCTCTCCGGGCTCCATCCCGGTTCCTGGTGTCAGGACCAGGAGGGTTGAAGCAAGTGGGCCCAGTGGGTTTTTATCTGGGAAGGATTTGGAATAGGTTTCCAGTGGGGAATCTCACCCATAGCTGAGCTGAATGGGGTCCAGGCAGGCTGCAGAAGCACCCAGAATGTCCTGGTTTTCCTGGGATGCCATGTCTGTCCATCCCTCCTTCCCCAAATCCATCCCTCCTTCTCTCCATCCCTTTCACCACTCAGACCCATCTCTCCCCTGGCACCATGGAGGGGAACAGCCCAAGCTATGATGTGGGGAAAAAAGGGAATAAGATCCTGTGGGAATGGGTATGGACATTCCAATGCAAGCTGCCATCCCAGCACATGGATAAAAGCCAGGATGAAGGGCTGATTTAATGGATGTTAACCTCACATGCTGGATTTCTTAGCCCTGGCACTGCTTTTATTAGCCATAGATGATCCATGTGGAGGGGGGATGGCCAAAGGCAGGGGACATCACTGTCCCATCCACAGTGCTAGCATCAGCATCCCATCCGTTCCACATTGTCCCCAGTGTCCCACCTGCCTGGCCTTGGGATGGATAACCGAATGCCAGCTCCATCCTTCTGGAATGCTCCCCATGGCCCTTTCCAATCAGCAGCAAATGATTCTTCATCCTGTCACTCCCCAGAGGCAATGAATGTCCATGGCCATGGAGTCATTTGATTTCCATGTCCTGGAATTGCGCAGTGATTTGGCAGGAATTAAGGAGTACTTATGGGAAGGGGCAGCTGGGCTGTTCCAGATTGATGGATACCCTTGGAGCATCCGCGAGGACACACCGGTGCTGTGGGACATCCTATCCCGTGCTAGGACCTCTCATTTTCACTCCCATCCCATTTTCCCCTCCCCATTATCCAGCCAGGGCTGGTGGGGAAACGGGCATGGGAGCGGCTGGAGTGATTCCAGCCCTGCGGATGCAGGATCCAGGGGGGATGGACCAAAGGACTGATGGAATTAAGGTTGCTGGAAACCCCCATGGGCTCCTCTGAGGGGTGAGACCCTGGGGCAGGAGGCCCGAGGCGTGTGTCCAGGCGGATTCTCTACTGTCTACTATAAGGGCTGAGTCCCAAATCCAGGCTCCCTCCCAACATCATCCCACTGCTCCCAACCGCGGTCTCTCCATCCCAATTCCGCCATCATCAGCCCAGCCCTGCCAGCACATACACGGGATTGTGCCCTTCATGCTGGCGTCGGTTGGGATGGGGATGGGAAAAGGGACAGGAATCAGGGTGGGATTGGGGTGAGGATAGGAACAGGAAAAGAGATAAAGGTGGGGCTGGGGCTGGATGGGAATTAGGGATGTGGAGGAGGATGACGATGGGATTAGGGAAGGGCTGAGGACCTAAGGATGGGAACAGGACACAGGGAATGGGACTCAATAAATACCCCCATGAGCCATTCCCACCCTGCGCACGCATGTGCACCGGCACGTGGATACTTGCATGTACACGTGTGTGCACGTGCATACATGCGCAGTGCTGAGTGCACACATGGGGGTACATGGATGGAGCCCCCAGGGCTCGACACCGGCAATTCCTGCCAATTCCAGCCCCAGTTCCAGCCCCAATTCCTGCCAATTCCAGCCCCAAGCAAGGAAAAAACAAACCAAACCAAAGTGTGGAATTGGTCAAATTTGACCTTTTTTTAACCAAAAAAACCCCAAAAACCAAAAACAAAACCCTTGAAAACTAAAAAAAATAAAAGCTTAAAAAGAAAGTTAAAACCTAAAAATTTAAAATTCAATTTAAAAAGCTAAAAAGAATAAAATAAAACATTGAAATTCAAAATATCAAAATAAAAATTGAAATGAAATAGAAAAGAAAATGAAAAAAGCAAAAACTTTAAAGGAAAGAAAAATAAAAATAATACATTAAAAATAAAAAAGAAAATTAAAATATAAAGAAATGTTAAAATAGAAATAATAAAATAAAAAGAAAAGAAAAATAACATTAAAAACGAAAATGAAAAAATTAAATTTGTAACTGAAGTAGAAAATAAAAAATCAAAAGTAAAAAATTAGAAACCTTTACAATTAGAAACAAAATTTAAACATACAACATAAATAAAATTAAATTAAAAATATATAATTTAAAATTGGACTGGAAATAGAAATTAAACTTTAAAATAAAAATAAAAATTAAGATAGAATGAAAATGAAACAAAAAAATTTAAACTCAAATTTTAAATAGAAATAAAAAGTGTAAAAATGTCAGTCAAAGTGAAAAAAAATACAAATAAATTAAGAAATCAAACGTACAAAGAATTCCAAGCGGAACCGATGGGATCCCACACTCAAAGCGCTCCATCAGGACCCAGGGATCCCATTCTTTGTAGCTCCATGTTGGGGTCCCATCACTGAATACCAGTCCTTGATGTCTCCACCTTTGGGATCCCATCCTTGAGGTCCCAACCTTGGTGTCCCCATTTGTGTAGCCCCATCATTGCGGTCCAATCCTCGCTGTTCCATCTTTGGGATCCCCTTATCAAGGTTCCAGCATTGGTGTCCCCATTTTTGGAGTCCCATTGCTGGGATCCAGTCCTTGGTGTCCCCATCTTTCGTGCTCCATCTTTGATGCTCCCATCTTTAGGATCCCATCCTTGAGGTCCCATCCTTGCTGTCCCCATCTTTGATGCTCCCATCTTTAGGATCCCATCCTTGCTGTCCCCATCTTTGGGCTCCCATTCTTGAGGTCTCATCCTTGGTATTCCCCACCCTCGCTGTCCCCATCTTTGGGCTCCCCATCCCACGGCAGCGCCGGGATCACTGCATGGCTGCATGGGGCCGGCTGAGGCTGGCCCCGGCCAGCAGCATGTCGCGGATGAGGGTCTCGATGGGGGTCTCCCCAACCAGGCGGCTGAAGAAGAGCCGCTGGATGCCGGGCGCGGGGACGCTGCGCAGCGCGGGCAGGCGCAGGAGCAGGCGCCCGAAGCGGCCGGGCTGAGCCGGGTGCCGCCGCCGCACGTGCTCCTGCAGCGCGACCTGAGCCTGCTCCTGCAGCCCGGCCACGCGCCCCGGCTGCGACAGCCCCGCCGCGTCTGCGCGGGGAAACTGAGGCACGGCCCCGCCCCTCAAACCCCGCCCATTGGACCCCACCCCGTTAAGCTCCACCCTCCTGGGGCCCCCCCCACTTTAACCTCCCCTTCGTCAAGCGCCGCCCCATAGAGCCGCACCCACCCATCCCCATCCTATTCGCTCCCTATACACCCATTGATGCCCGCACCCATTGATGCCCCCCCCCCTTGCCCCCCCCCTTCCCCCCCCCCCCCCCCCCCCCCCCGCGCCCCCCCCCCCTTGTCCCCCCCCCCTTCCACACCCACCCCCTCACCCCCGCCCCCGTTTCCCCC
>WYDI02028726.1:0-72814 GCA_009867235.2 Psittacus erithacus
CTCAGAAAGTCCTTGATCAATGTAAACATTCTAAGCAGTAGCTACAAACATCGGTATTATCAGCACTGTTCCCAGACCGAAAGTTAGAAACACAGCGCTGAACCAGCTACTAAGAAGGAGAAAAATGACTGCTACTGCTGAACCCAGGACACCTGGCCTTGAAGACTTCAGGGATAGGGCAGACAGAACTTCTCTGGGCAACCTGTGCCAGTGCCTCACCACCCTCATAGTGCAGAATTTCTTCTTTGCATCTAATCTAAATCTCCACTGTCAGTTTAAAGCCATTGCCTTTGTCCTGTCACTACATGCCCTTGTAAGAAGTCCCTCTCCAGATTTCTTGTCGGCCACTTTAGGTACTGGAAGCTGCTTCAAGGTCCCCCTGGAGCCTTCTCTTCTCCAGGCTGAAGAAGCCCAACTCTTTCAGCCTGCTCCATAGCAGAGGTGCTCCTGATCACCTTTGTGGCCTCCTCTGGACTTGCCTCAACAGGTCCTTGTCCTTCTTATGCTGGGACCCCAGAGATGAGTGCAGTACTGCAGGCAGGGTCTCACCAGAGCGGGGCAGAGTGGGAGAATCACCTCTCTTGACCTGCTGGCCACACTCCTTTTGATGCAGCCTGGCATAGAGTTGGCTTTCTGGGCTGCAAGCGCACATCTCTGGGGGGCGTTGAGCTTTTTGTCAATCAACACCACCAAGTCCTTCTCAGGGCTGCTCTGAATCTCTTTTCTGCCCAGTCTGTAGTTGTGTTTGCATCTTAAGAGCACGGAAGGCACAAAATTGTCAGCTGGAAGCAGGCTCCCCCTCCTTCCATCTTCTTTTTTTTGCCTTCCATCTCTTTGTTCATCCTCCTTCTCCCTTCTTTATTACTTCTTTTTGTAGCTAAATTGCAGTGCTATGTGCTGATAATGTGGCAAAGGCTGCATTGCCCTCTCCAACAGAGGGCAATTGTTTCATAATGACAGCTGACAAGTTGCTTTGATGTATCTCTTGTTGTTCCTATGTCTGTGCGAAATTTTTTAATCTAAAAATATTTAAAAGCTGAAATTTCTAATTGACAAGAAATAGAAGGCATTCTTAGACACAGGCTGCATTTATTGTTCTAAAATAACTCACAGTGTGTGCCCCAAGGAGAGAGAGAGCTGTAGGATAAACCCAGCAACTCCAGCACTAGTGGGAAGGAAGGCAAACAGTGTTTGAAGAAATGTTGTTTATCTTCTGCCCAAATAATTTCCTGAGCTTCTACACAGTGCCTGGTGGCTCAGCTTTAAAAGCAAAGCCAGGTGATGATGCAGTTTGTAAACAGGTTAAATGTCACATTATCCTCATGGAACTTGTTACTTAGTGTGGCACTTCACTCTTCCCATCAAGTGTACATCTAAAGTAATGAATCCACTGGATAAGCCAAAGGAGATTTAAAATGTGATACTCCTCACCAAAGCTATCCAGGAAAGTGGATCCACTTTCTCCTAGATAAGTCGGAAGAAAATGGGATTTCTTATTAGATATGTTTAATTAACACTCTTTCCTTCACAGGTCAGCTTTCACACTTTCTCCTGCACTTGGTTCTAATTTCAAACAATGCACATACTTCAAATTGCTCTCTATTGCAATCTTGATCTTGCCCTCCAGCATTTCCTTGAAAGCTTTACCTTTCAGTTCAAGCCTTGCATGGCTATTGTGGGCTTCTTTTTTCTTTCCATTATCTCAGTGATGGTGGGCATATGATGTTTGTTTGATGTGATGCTTGATTTCCATTTTTCTCTAGACAGACCCACAGCTTCAGTGTACCATCTGAAGATGCTTTTTGGAGTATATGTAGAAAAAGGCTACCTATCCATACAGCAAACATGTTCATCAATGTTCTGGTCAACTTACACTGCAGACAAATTTGGCCAGTATTGTGAATTCCAGCAGTTTCTCGCTTTGACAGCAGCACCAAGCTCTTCATATGCCGTCATTGGCTTCACCTCCTCTACTCCAGCCCAGATAAGCTTTGTTATCAAGGCCCTCAATGGTATATTTCCTTCTACCCTCTGACTGAGCCATCTTTTTTTGTGCCAGAATATTAGACCAACATCTTCATGTTTCCTTCTATGCTCTTATATTTCACAAATGGTCTCCACGAACATCAACAGATATTTCATAGAAATTTTTTAAATTCTTCGAAAAACACCCTAACTCTGATGTGTACTAAAAATATTCTTCCCAAAAAAGCCATCATGATGAGTGCTGAAACTGCTACCCACATTACTGATTTCATCATGTACTCGTTTCTTCCCTTACACACATTTTTTTGGCTTTACTATTAGGATGTAAAGTCTTTGAAAGACGGTGGTTTTGCTCTGTGTTTGGACAAAGTTTAATATAATGAGGTCTTACCGCTGCATAGGAAACAGAGGTTTCCTCTGTTGCATTAGAAAACAAAGAACGCATAAGCTGGTAACTGGGCTCTCCGCATGACAAAAGGGAATCAGTAACTATCATGCTTTAATTGGTGGCCTCAGAGGGTAGATCTCAGATCCTTTCAGAACCTTCCTTTTTAAACAGACCAGGCTCTGCAAGGCATAGACCAGTTCAAATCAAAATCCCTTTGTAAAAACACTTACTAAGTGTTCATCTGTGTGCCACAGTTTCTCATCTTTGAAACATGTGTCACACTGGTTTCAGAAATGTGTCCTGGAGTTGTGCAATGCATACGCCTTTCAATGAGATTAATGTTCTCAACACACATATATGCTTTGAAATGCCCCATCATCATTATCGCTCGATAAGATCTTCAAGAATTAGGAAGACAGATGTGACAGGAATACTCATTATTAATAAAGTGAATACATGAGGGGTTTTTTTGAATTCCAGAATTGTGCTTTGTTTAAACATTTCCTGGCAATCTTTGCAATCCAAATAATGTCTGTGGAAGAGAAAATGAAACTGTAATCACCAAGTTTACTTAGAGTGCCCAAAGGGGTAGCAGCAGGAACAGCTGAAAGCAAATGTATGCATGCATAAACATAGAAAAGTATGCAAATGTATGCATACATTACATATATATATATGTGTCATGTTAATAACAGAGGCTATGGATTGGTTTCTGTAATTCTACAAAAAATTGTTTCTTGGTAAGGTAAAGGGATCTTCTGTGACAATGCATTATCTTCTCTGCACCGCATAGCTTGAAATCTCCCTGTGCTGGTGCTGTTGGGGCTCCAGCAGCAGGAGATGCAGTGATCTGCCTCTAGGCCTGTGAAAGGAGCAGTGGGTGGCTCTAAAACACCGCATCTCACAAGTTTATTAGCCATAATAAATAAAGCACTGGTGACTGGTCTACATGGTTATGCTACAAATAGAGCTGCACTGGCGGTACCAATGATGGGAAATTACAGAAAGTAATCTAGTGTAGACACAGCACTTGATTAAGAGAGAATGAACCACCCATGTCTAAGCTGTTAGGAGCAAAGCTTAATTGATAACAACGTCGTCTCTGTTCTGTGAATGAATAATCAAATTTCCTGGCAAAAGACTGGAAACAAATTGGGAAAAAACACAGCTTATGGGGGATGTAGGTAATTTAGTTACTTTTCTTCTAGGAAGGGTTTCTCTTAATAGTGTGCAAGCAGCTGTCCACATGTTATCTTACCCAGAACTGACTGATCTAATCAAGATAATCTTCAGAAAGATATTCTGAAATCAAAGCCTGTTACAGTGATTACTCTTTCAGTTCCTGGCTCTCATGGCTCCTCTACAGAGGCAGCAAGAGAAAGGTCACAGCACAAGAGAGACTGGGATATAAGTGCAGATATAAAGGTCCAGATTCACTACTATTTTTAGATGTCTGACATACGGGTACACTAAGAAAAGTAAAAACTACTCTGCACAGAACATCTCCAGCTACAAACTGACATCCTGAGAAAGCATTTTGAGGAAACAAAGCTGTACTTTCATCTCCCTAAGTTAAAGCAGGTGGGGATTTAATGGGAATGAAAAAGGGGGCTCCCCCTGTCCTTTCTCCCATTAACACTGCCAAACGCAGCATATCCGTTCCGGATTGTTGGATGTGCGACAGCCTGTCTGGAACAGCACAAATGTCCTTTGCATATGTGCAGTCTGTGCAGCATCTGTATGTGTCAGACCTATTGTGCATGCACCGCAGAGTCAACCTGCAGATGTGCAGGGGATCCAGCATGTCCTCCGTGTGTCAGACTTGCTGCATGTTTGCTGTACAGCATCTGTGACAAAGCACTCTCTGGGACTGTCCTGTCAAAAACTGTGAGCCTATAAGTGAACTCCCACATCACCTGGTAGAGTATCAACCACTTGGTTGCCCAGCTCCACTTATCATTCATCCCATTCCTGAAAAGAAACTGCTCTCCCTTTCTAAAATGACAGCATCTCAATGAGTCCAACAAAAAGACCATATATGTATGTGTGCTTATAACGTATACAGTCAACCCTTCTACTGCCTACATTTAGCACTTAGGTGATTTCATATCATTAATTCTGTCAAACGTGGAATTGCAACTTAATTATTCCTATTTTGCAAAAATCTTGGGCGGAGGAAGTTGATGATGCCAGCCAGAGAGAACCTGACTTAAAGCAGCCTCATGTAAGTGGAGAAATACAGACAGCACAAAGATCCAATATGGATCTCCTCCTCCAAAGTATTACAACAAACTGGTTTGATAACGTGCAGGGAAGGGCTTCTCAAAGGGATAATCTTTTCATAGGGCTGTCTTGTCCAGACAGAACTGCAAATCTTATCTTCCCTCTAACTACCTCGTACACCATGTCTAGACTGCCTTCTGGAGTGTGGCCCAGCAAACAGGCAAGATATGATGTCCCCCATGTGCCCACATGGCTGGCAAGAGAGAATCTGCTGTCTTGAGGAGCCGTGAATCCTCTACAGTCTTGCTACAAACCCATAGCGTAGGAGCAGACTGCCTGCCACTAGCCACAGGTCAACCCCAGAAGGCAGGACAGGTATCTGCTGAAGGGCATGGCTATGCAGGCACGGCTGGGGTCATGCCTTGCAGATCCACACTGCAAACACGTAGCTCTGCAGATTGTTCTTCCTCTAGTCTGTTCTACCAGCCTGATGCCTATTCCTAAAAGTCAGTCTGTTTCTGAATGGTCTGGATGTGAGAGGAGTTCAAACAGAGCTCTCTGCTTGAAAATAGCACAGAATTAGGGGTACTGAGATTTTTACAGCTTCCTCTGGATTCTGGTGGACTTGGACCTGTCCAGTGCTCTGTAAAAAGGCAGTGCCAAAAAGAGAATTAGAAACACATGCCTTCCTGTCTTTCACCAGCTTATTGTATTCAAACTCCTCTGAAGAATCCATGGTATGGAAGCTAAAAAGACATTAACATGTTCAAGTGTTACTAAGAAGGACTATTCCTTCTCCCTTGCCATCACTTCGTGCTTAGGCAGACAAAAGTCAGTAACGGCCTTCCAGATGTTGTTCTTTGGTTGTCCTGCCTTGTAACTGGCAGCTCCTGGTGTATCATATTGATGTAGGTGGCTACTAGAGGCTTCCAGATGAGGCGCAGTTACAGAAGGATATGGGCTGGAAAAGATATATTCATTGTGCTCACCAAAACGAAAATAAAAGAGAGGCCGGTTTCCTGCTGTGCTGGCTGCTCTCTCTCTAGCGGCCGCTTCCCGGATGTCACAGACACCAATGTTGGCAGTGCGGAGCATTCTTCTGGCAGCTCCTTCACTGTGTTGCAGTCTACACCGTACCGCGGCAGCTCCATTCGCTGCTGTAACAAGTTGAAAAAAACTAATTAATTCATGTTTAGTTTTTTTACATTTGTTACAGCAACGAATGGAGCTGCTGCCCCCATGCAGTAGAGCACACACGCACACGCACGCACAGACACCACAGGACACTCACGGAGCCAACACGGGGCAATGTTCCACTCTGCCAACATGGGCGTTAGTAATGTTAGCAAAGGTGCAGTGAGAGGACTGGATGTCCCAACAGAGGGGAACTGCCTTTGGATTTCCTTTAGTTTGTTGAATGTCATCACAGAATGCAAATCCCTGCCCTTTCCCAATGACTCAAATCCCAGCAAAAGAGCCATGTCCATTTCCATACTGTCAGACCCCTAAAACATCGATTCCTTTTTATTAGTAAGATCCAAGACCACCAAAGCTGCTAAATTCTTGCAGTTCCTCATTAAACTAATTATTTAAAAAACCCAAAAAAACCAACAAAAACCACCAAAACTTTAACTGGCCAGGTATGTGGTTGTTCAGATACTAACAGAGGCCTACAAAAGGCAGCATCTGTTTTGTTATCCTATTTCTTCTTGGAAAGGATTCATCTCCCCTTTCTAGTGAGCAGGGACCTCGAACCATTCAGATGAGTCAAGTCTTAGAAGGAGAATATCAAACTGAAGTGTTTCAAGTCTTGTCCAAAAGGTAACACAACAAAACAAACAAAAAGTACAAAGACAGCAAAGACCCAAGCACAAATATTATCAGTTTCTGGAGGAAAGTACTTTAATACAGTAGAAGCAGTGTCTTCCACTATCATAGAATAATTCATTTAGCCACCAGCTAAATGATTGAGCTTAATGTACATACAAGAAAACAGTGGACAATATATCAATACTTTTTGTCTTTATCCTATTATAATCTTCCTTCACTCATCCATATCCTACATTCCTAGTGCAGGATTTGCTCGGAAGAGGGTAAAGCAGAAAATGGTCACTCTATTTGATCCTATCTTTAAAACAGCCCAACATCAGTTACATCCTCAATCATGACCTCTTCAAATCACTGCATGAACCCCACTACAGGACTTGCTTACAGAGATTCCTTTGCTGTGTCTTACACTGGAAAACGAATATAGAATCACAGAATGGTCTGGGTTGGAAGGGACCTTAAAGATCACCTGGTTCCACCCCCTCCTTGCCACAGGCAGGCACATCTTCCACATGTCACAACAGAGACCTTGAAAGATGACCTCTGAGGGTTCTTCACCTTCTCTTTTTCATCATTACACATATGATGAATGTCCAGGAGTTTCAGCCATGGATACAGTTAGATCAGAAGACTACGATGTTTCTGGAGAAAAAGCTGTATTTTCTTGTGTGAAGAAAAAAGGTGCACCTGACTGTCTAAACAAACACTGGTACAAACTGCACCACCGTGTTGAGTATTACTGTGAGGCAACAGTTTCTCTATAATTCAGTAAATCTAAGTAGGCCTCATGAGAATATACTGTGAAGACTATTATATGTCTGATAGTCTGGTCAGACCAATAAATATCCAGAAATGTAATAACTGCACCTCTGGTATTGTAATTCTGTTGATTTTATTTGCTTTATTCTCTAATGGCTCCCAATGGTTAGAAAATGTCACAGACATCCTCAAATCAGGCTGCATCACTTCAGAAAACACAGGTGTTTTGGGAATTCCCACCAGTGGAGCAGACCAAGAGAAATCCAAAGGCACGAAAAATACCAGTTTACTATGGAGTTAGATATTATATATATATATACACACCTGAAGAAGACAGAATAAGTCATTGTCTCCACACATGAGCAATTTAAATAGGAAACAATCAAGTCCACCATAAAGGCAGGATTATATAAAAGAACAAAGAAACTAGCTCCCAGGCCTGCAACAAAAACAGGACAGCCAAGACCAAGTGGAGCTTTTGTAAGGTGAGTGAGATGCCGCAAATGCACGGGGCATGGTCCTCTGAGGCCAACATAAAATGGAGTCCTACATCAGTATCTACAGCTACATATTCAACTTCATGATCCAGTGACTTAGGAGAGTGAAAGAACTCTGAATGGTTCTTATTTATATACATGAAATAATTTCAATGAAGCAATCCATTACCAAATTTAGCTTGAAGATATTTTTACACCTTTTGGGCAAGTACATGCAACCTATCCTTCAGTGTTGAGACCATATATGTACAAAGGATTGGTTGCCCAAGCATTACAGGATGAGCTCTGGGGATGTTGCTGGTCTCTCTAATGATTTCAAAAGGGAGACTTGGACAGGAAACCCAGGAACAGAGGAAGATACAAAGCTCCAAGGTTCTTTTCCACTCCTGTGTATACCTCTGTTCAGAAAACTTTACATGGCTGAGATCTTAATGAGTTAGGAGATCACATGTTCCTCTGTATTTTTGCATTACTTCTAACAAACAGTGCCTCTCTAACAAACCTAGGCTGATTTTGCAGACATGACTGCCAAACCCAAAGCAACGTATGTAAAAAATGTACACACACATCAAAGCAGACATATATATAAAAATACACATAAAATGGATGGAATAAGCTTTTTCTGCATAACAATAGCTTTGTTTTTGCCACATATATTTCTTCAAAGATGCAGATTTTTACTGTGGCAACTATCAGTATGCTTGACATCTTCATAAATTGCAAGCACAGATATACGTACCGGGAGGCTGTGGAAGGTAGGCCCCAATTAATTTTGATCTCTTCTTTTCATATCCCTTCTGTGTGATGTCACCTGCCAAGAAAAGAACAGGAAAATCAATAAGATGTGGATAAAGACAATGCCTAGCTGCTTAATGGCAGCACCACTAGCTTAGCCACCACTGCACTGTTTGTCTGTCTTGACAATTATAATGAACAAATGAAAAGCACAGTGTGATCATTTCACCCAGAAAAAACTCATTTACGCCAGAGCCATTCTGACAAGTAAATACCCAGCCTTGATTTATTCCAGCACCGGAGTCCAGGGCACAGAGTTTTAAAACCATTTTGATATGCTGTCACACAGCTTTCAAAAGCTACAATGACCTTCATTAGGTTAATAAACAATGGATTATATAGAGTGCGTGGGCCTGCGGTGGCTGGCAAAACACATCGCTGATTAGCACTTTCTATCATTAATGGGATTTTTCTAATCAAGCATGTAAGGCACAAAAGACTTGAAATTGCTGCTGTATCATTTCTGCAATATAAATGTTTTAGCTGATTTCTAAGCAGTACTGAGAAGAACAAAACCAAACCAAACCTACCACAGCTCCACTAGGAAACAGTACCATAAGGACTCTTAGCCTGACTTTCCAATTAAATCTCAAAAAAAAAAAAATCTTTCAAGACAAATGCCTGAATTTCCTATATTCAATTTATATGACCCTTCACTGTGTCTGCAGTTTCCTCAGGTAACTTTTTTTAATGTAAGGATTAAAAGTCGCCTAAAAGGAAGCAATGGATAATTAGATATGTGGAACAAATATACACTTTTAGTTGTTATTAGAATTCTGGAGAGGTTTGGCACCACAGCTGTGACACAGTCCTGGCTCTGGAGCTCTAGCTCTACGTTTAATAATTAAGGTACTTGTTCAGATATAATTCAAATATCCAGATTCTTCTTTCCAAATGTGTGAACACATTTGCACACACATATATGTATGTGTTAAATTCAATATAAGCTACTTTAGATGCTAAGAAGAGCGATAGGTTTTACAACTATAAGAATTTTGAAATAACAGCATATTCCCTGCCCTTTCAATACGCGCATCTGCTATTGTAAGACACATCATCCAGTTAAAGTTGAGTTGCATTACTGGACTTCTATGTTTGTGAACGGGTGAGGGCTGAGGAGGCAGAAACTACAAAATTAAGTGGAGCTTTGGCAGTAATCTCCTGCTAGATACAGCAACATGTGCCTTTTCATGCTCTTCCATTCCCATGTTCAATCTTCGCCTTAAGAAAACATTTGCCAAGACAACCACACACTCATTTCAATCCCAGCCACTCTGGTAAATGGATGCTACATTAGCACCAAGGTAGACAGAGCTTCCTGTGGGTTTGTCTGTAATCAGTAATTACATGAAAAGATCTTCAGACGCTGTTCTTCAATAAAAGACCTTTTCTTGGGGATGGTTCGAATAAGGAATAAGGATGCAAAATTTCTTTGCCAGTGTCCTGAGCCAACCTCTCGCTGCTGGTTAAAAGCAGTGCTTAAAATAACACCTACCCTCCTCGCTACCGTATCTCGAACTGCTCCACAAAAGAAGTCACCTAAAATATCTGTGTTTTTAAATGAGGAAAGTGGGAGTGAAGCACTTCAAATGATAACTGTCCCCTATTTACCCAGAGAAGTGGCAGACTTGGCAAGAGGACCTAAGCTTTTAAAGTCCAAACCCACTGACTCTTCAAGCACATTTCTTCCCATTTTGAATACTTCTGGCATGTGTTCAAACTAGTGAACAAGTTCTCTCTCCATTGTAATCACCAGCTTCTCACAAACCAGACAGTACCTAAAGTTACCGCTTCACTAAAATGTTTTAATGAAAAAAAGTTTATTTCTATTTGAAAATTATAAAATAGGAATAATTTTTTCTTTTGAAGCTTTCCTAAAAAATTACCATTAATTTCCAATGCTCACCAATACCAAAATCTCACGCATTCCATACGTATCTTAATTTGAGTAAAAATCAGTTTATTTTACTAATGCTCTTGAAGGAGAACAGAGATATCTTATGGAGAACTGCAGCATACCACTGTGGTATGTGTAAGTTGCAATGCCACTTTAAACACAAAACTATTAACAGATGCTTAACTATTGCTTACCCTTCCACACAAATGGTAGCACATGCACACGCAAATCGCTATCTTCACCTACAGATTCTAGACAATGCTCATGCCACCTGCATCTATTTCTGCAATAGAAGTTTCTTCCACTAGTTTCTAAACCTAGATTGTCTTTAATGGAAAGAAATGCAGAGAAAAAGCAATTTCTTTGACATGTAAGTGGGAAAGATAAATATCAAGTGCCATCACTTGTCAATAGTAAGTTTTCATTCACGCTGGTATCCAGACTCACTCTATTGAAGTTCACTATGTAAAGGAATTATTCAGAGAAGAAACAATGGCAACTCTTTCCACAGACCACTATCTCCACCAAAAAAAAAACCAAAAAAAACCCTAAAACAATCAATTAAATTATTTTTAAGACAATTTAACATGAAAATATTTCAACTTTCAGGAGCAAAGAGCAAATTCATTTAGATTTATCACTAATTCTTCTGTAATCATGCCCATCACTGCCTTGGTAACCAAATCTAAAAAAACATAAAAGCAAAAGGGCTGGAGCATCTCCCTTATGAAGACAGGCTGAGAAAGTTGGGGCTGTTCAGCCTGGAGAAGAGAAGGCTGTGTGGAGACCTCATAGCAGCCTTCCAGTATCTGAAGGGGCCTATAAGGATGCTGGGGAGGGACTGTTCATTACGGACTGTAGTGACAGGACAAGGGGTAACGGGTTCAAACTTAAACAGGGGAAGTTTAGATTGGATATAAGGAGGGAGTTCTTTACTGTAAAGGTGGTGAGGCACTGTAATGGATTGCCCAGGGAAGTTGTGAGTGCTCCATCCCTGGCGGTGTTCAAGGCCAGATTTGACAGAGCCTTGGGTGACATGGTTTAGTGTGAGGTGTCCCTGCCCATGGCAGGGGGGGTTGGAACTTGATGATCTTAAGGTCCTTTCCAACCCTAACTATTCTATGGTTCTATGAAACACAAAATCACCAACATTTTCATTGAAGTAATACTATTACCACTCTGAGGTGGAAGGGAGTCAACTGTGTCATACAGTCTGGGGAAGTACCATGCTTTATTTATCAGGATTAATGGTATTTGTATTAATTTGTATTTTTTCAGGTAGACTGACTTTAGAATATAAACTATAACTGATTAACCACTAGAATATTATTACAATACATGCAAAACTACTACATTTCAAAGCTGTGTTGAGCTCCTTATGTAAGCTCCTATTATACACTAAACACGGCTCACCAAAAGTTAAATGAGCTTTAACTCTTCTCAACAAATTACCATTCACTCAGTTTTCTGAACATATTCTGAAGACCTTTGGTCTATGTCCTTCATTCCTGCAATGAATGCATTAATTAATCCATTAATGCAATAATTTTACAAGTATCATCTGAAGAACAAATCCCTTTTCAGTTAGGCCCACCTAGCTCAAGTTCTTCCACACTACACTACTGAATTTAGGCTTAACTTTTGTAGAGTATCCACAGGGTTACATGTACTGTACTTCCTTGCCATGACAGCAGAGGAGTTATGCTCCCTTTCTGTTTTTAATTAACCCTTCTTCTCCTGAAACCCTTCCTGAAAAGCCAGCAGACTCTCAGAGCTGCATGCATTCAAAGTCCACCTCAGAAGACAGGAGGAAAAAGCGTCTCACCCACAATGTCTTTAGGGCAGATAGGTTTTTTTATTTACTACATGAACAAACTCTTCAAAGCCCCTCAATATCTAGATCTCCTTGTTGCACCACTCTCTAGCTTTCTTCTCGTGACACCTTTGCCTGCTTTTGTGTGGAATTTCTGAGCCATGGTGCAATGCTGCATGGAACAGCTCTGGGAAGCAAGATGGCATGATCAGGAGACAAGACTGTCAGTGGGTTAAAAAAGAAAGGCCAGGCCATGGATGGAGGGATGGTGTAAGGACTCCAACACTATGAACATGCAGGAGCAGAAAGAGCATATGGCTGCAGGGATCTTTTGGGACAGGCCTCCTGAGACAAGAAACCATCACATAACATCAAGCAGCTGAAAGGTGGCACCTCCCTTTAGCAGCTCCCCGCAGCCCTCTCCTCTGTCTCCTTCCTTGGGTCTTGCCTCATCCCCTAGTTCTGGCTCTGCTCCCAAGTGCTCTGACCTGCTCTGCTGTTTCTCAGCTTCATCCCAAAGCTGGTCCCAGGCCCTCCTCTCCCTCTGTCCTTTCCTCTCAAGCTGTATTCACTTCACTGCACCCAAGGATTTCGGCTTTCATCATCAGCACTCTCCAGGTTTTTTTCCCCTGAACACATTGCCGTTTTCCTCCTCGCCTCCACTGGTGATCTGTGAGGTTTCCACCATCAGAGGGGCACAGATGTGTACCCTGGAGAGCATGGTGTCCAAGGGTCAGTGGGGGAGAGCAAAGCATAAGCCTGAGAGATCTTAACTCATAAACAGTGAGGAAATTTTAACCTCATTTTTTCCCCATCCTTATTTAAAATTGACTGTCAAGGACTGCTGAACAAGAGGCATGGAGTACACTGACCCTCCTTGCACAAAACGAGTTCATTTCTTATTTCTAGTCTTTCAGAGTCTCTTTGTGCACAGGAGGGAAAATACCACTTTCGCAATGAAAGGGACAGCACAAATGAAAGTCCATCAAATTCTCCAAGGAAGAAGGCTGCTTGCTTGAGCAGGGTACAGGACCAGATCATCGGTACTCTGTAATCCTGCTGCCATCTCTTTACTTGTGATTTTGCAGAAACTTGCCTCTGTTTCTGCAACTTCCCAAGTTGCAGATGGCAATGCTCTCCTACATAGGCGCTCACAGACAAGAAGTATTTTGTAGCTATATTTAGCAAAGCTGTGCTGTAGTGACAGTTCATTCGACTACGCTCACCACAACTGCTACTGTTTGCATTATACCCTTCACTTTCTCTGAAAATTTACTGTATTTTTCTTCCCTTCAACAGTGTTGGATTTCTTCCTCTTTACAAAGATGACAGGGCAAAGCTGGGGGAGGCAGGTTACAGCAACATAAACACAGCACATACGCTCACCACAGGCAAGAAGCAAACTCTAGGTAATAGACAGCCCCTTGGGAATACTCTGTGTTGTACAAGACATTTTGAGGAGTAAGAAATGCCTGTAAATTGAAGTCATTCCCATTTCCTGGTCCCTCCATGGGTCATCTCCATTCATTTACATGCCACATTCTAGACTGATCATAGAATCACACCTTAAAACGCCAATAATTAAAAGGCACACTGTAGGTTATCAGCAAAATACTGACTTTTAGCATTTGGTTGAGGGCGAGATTATTAAATGTGAAAATAGTCCCACATGAAAAATATCTGTACATTACCACCCTTCTTTAAAGCATTCACACTTTAAAAGCCGAGTGGTTAGAAATGTTGGTACCACAAATAAATAAGGTGCTGCTTTAATGAAAGTAAAATGCTTGAAGTCGACACTATAGAAGTTTCGCTTTCAACTGAAGTATATATTAGCTGATGTCTTATCACTTCCTGAACACAAACATGGCCAGTCCTGATGAAGTGTTACCATCATATATGAAGTACATTTATTCAAGCAAAAGATAATTGCATTATACAGGACAAAAAACCTAAACAAAACCCAAGATAAATCTCCCTAAATCGTTCCTTTCTCCTGAAGAATGCCAGCACCTCTCACTGATCTCAGTCCTTTTGGACACAGCACAGGTGAAAAGCTAATGATTAAATCAGGGACTACAATAACGTTTAGTGCAGTGAAAACTCAATTTCACCTTCAGTCACCTCAAAGCCTGACTGATGCTGCTGGTTTTCACTACACATGCATGTTTCAAAATGAAATTTTGGGCTGGGACTTTGAATTAAGGCGCTTACAGAAAAATCTGCCATGGGAAATAATGCAACCAATAACTTCTCAAACACAGACTAACACAGAGCTTGCCGGTGAGCGCCTTTCCTTCTCATGATTTTCTGCCCTCTAAAGATTCAATTTTCTGTACAACTTGTTTATTGCTGATGACTCAAATTCAGTGTCAGCATCTTGGCAAGAGGGATTTGAATGAAACAAAGCTCCTCATAAAGAGAACTGTGACTCATTTACTTCTCCCACTCATGATGCAGACAGTCTCCCTGTCTGGTCTCCCAAAAATATGCCAAGAGACAAAGGATTTCATTCTGGAGGGTGCAAGTACACAGATATCAAAACTGCACAAATATATCTCATGTAACACGTCCATGAACACAAAAATATATACTGGGAGCTGTTTTCTTTTCCGATGTCTTTTAAAAAAGCTGTTTAACCGCATCAGCAGCTTAGAAAACTACTCAGAACAAGGATGAAGAAACAAATGGTAAACCATGGCACTAGGCAGAAAAATCAACAGAAACCCACACTCACTGCAAACAGTATCATAAATAACAGTACTGCTCAAGAGCCTTTAAGGGGAGTACACTGTAGCTGAAAGGTTTCAACGATAATTTTACCCACATATAGCTGAATTTTCTTTTCCCAAGGGTACATTTTGTTCCTGCATGTTGCAAGCAAAGTAGAAAATGGCTGAATTTCAGTGACAGATAAGGAAGAGTGCTCCAGGCATATTTTACAGCTTATAATGTTTTTTTAAGTGGCTTCTAATTCAGGAAAAAATATTTAATCAAATTATGCCATTAACAGATGAGGTAAACTATATTCGCACTGCTAAAGTAACAGATACAAGGTCTTTTGCATTTTGAAAGTATTCCTATTCAAAATATTTTCTTTCCATTCTTTTCCTGGCCAAGTTAAGAATCTGTTGTATAATCTGTGGAGTTCTCAGTTTTAACTAAAATTCTGCATTTTTTAACAACTGAGTAGTAAATCATTTCACATAGAAGACATTTTTCAGTATCTCCACCTTGAATCCCAGAAGACCCCTTAATGAGCTTTCCCACTGACTTTCTGCTCTCAAAGTCTCCAGCACATTTTTCCAATACCCAAAATACTCCTGAGCTTCAAATGAAGGAAGAAAGTACAAAAACCTCCCCCCAGAGAACCCCGAAACACCTAATTTAAGCCAATGAAAACAATCCTAGGGATTTTCTGACTCAGACGTTCTACCGTTCAGTTGAGCTGAGCACCAGGGGCAGCTGCCAGCAGTGTGGTAGCAGGCCAGGAGCCAGGCATGCTGCTGAAGACCCCGCTCCTTTGAAGCCGGAGAACTGTGTGGTCCTCGGGCATCCCAGCGCTCCCCCAGAATGGAGTATTTGTGTGACACTACTTTTATGGCCTGGATTATTGTAAAGTAAACAGAGGCCGGTTGAACAGTGAAGGTTTCCATTCTCAGTGTCTAGAGTTTATTTCATTATTTAAAGCTTTAACGAACACTTTATATAATGAAAGCAATCGCTGCCATTTTTGGAATTTTATGGCTGTTAGGACCCTTCTTAATGTTGTTTTCCTTTCTTTATTGCTTTATAAGGCTTATAGGGCACCCTTGAAGTGTATATCCTTTTTGCAGCTGCTGGAAGCTCATCTTTCATGTCTGCACTCGCTTTCCTGTTGCCTATGAGGCATTTGCCTGTTCTACTTATTCTCCCTGTCTCAAACACAAACCGTGCAGAGTCAGATCTTGTTCAAGATAAAAATAAAATACAATTCTGAAAAATACACCTAAGGAAACTTTCCTGATAAATGTTATTTAATAGACAGATTTCAAGTCAGAAACGCTCCCTAAAGAAAGATAATTACAGCAGTAATTTCACTTAGCATTACTTAGAATTTACAGTTCAGACCGAATCAGACCTATTTCCATAAACGCTGTGCTGGGTACTGCAAATTTGTGTCTCAATTCTTCCCCAGCCCTGAAAATGTCTTGGAAAAAAACCCCAAAACAAGTAGAGGAGGAGGAGAAGAAATTCTAAAGGAGGAACATACAATAGATGTATGAAATGAAATAAAGAAGACATTATCAAAACCAGCCCATGAGCATATTTGCTCCTCTGGGCACAAAAATATACCCAGGTTTCCAAAAGGAAAAAAACTGCAATATCTAAGCAAGATGATAGAATTGGTTAAGAGGAAATTTCTTATTTTGCCACTTCTCCAGGAAGCAGACTATGAAAATAACTCTCCTGCTTGTGACCTTGTGCGTTTAGTTATTCATTTTTTAACTCCTTTTAATTATTCATTTTTTAACTCCTACAGCCATTGCGAAGTTTAACCAAAAATAGTCCAAATGGGTTAACCTTCTTGGAAGACAGTGCAAATCTTCCAGAAAGCAAGACATTTCTAAATCTGTCACCCACAATTTTGCTTCCAGTATTTTGATGCACTACAGAGCTCTTCCCAAATTTCAATTCAGAGCAGAAATCTGGAACTCCTATTTTCATACACTGGGAAAAAAAAAAATAAATAAAAGAATGGCTTTTACCTGATATATTGCAACTTCCTCCCTCTTGCTTGGGTTCACCATAAAGCTTTTGTTTGAGATGAGTTATGCTAGTCAGTAATAGAAGTGTTTCAGCACTACCTAGAATAATGCTATTTTACCCTAATGTGGGTTAAAGGCATTACACTGATTCAAAAAAACAGATATTTAGAGCAGTTGTACTATAGTATTAGAATGCCAGAATGTCCAAATCTCTTCCCACAGTTTTGTAAAAATAGAACATCTTCTATACAAAAAAAAACAAAACAAAAAAACAAAAAACCAAAAACCCAACAGAAAACCCTTCATGCAAATGCAAATTTCCATGTATTTCAACAGCTGGATGCAAACGGGAAAGACCAGATTTCTTAACTACCATGGGGAAACTGAAGCAGGAATACTCCTTTTCACACAATCAGAAGACCACTAGTGGTTGTGGAAGAATATTGAGGAGTTGTAAGTAGTTGTGAGCAGGGACATGAATTACCATAATGACTGTGCTGAGTGACCATAATGTCTTTAAAAATGTACCACTTGGGAGATCATCGAGCTCAATAATCTGGTGTACCATTTTAGTATACAATGTTTTGTTACACGACACACAGGATTTTGAAGAATGAAAAAAGAAGAATCTTTTATGAAGGGAACATAAGTGCCTTCCATGACAATATTCACATTTTCCTTTTGACATGATAGTGTGTAATTTACTAAGTCCAGTTAATAAGTTGCTTCCTACTACTTTCAATTCAACCTCTCAATCACAAACTCAGGAGCGTTCAAGCACCATAAACGCCTATTGCCCATAAACACCTGATATACCCCATCATCTGCTTTCCTATTTCCAACAGTTAAGACACAACCTTATCAAAACCTCAGAGTGCCCAAGCATAACTAATGTGAACCATGTTATGTGATGCTCCAAGAAGCCTTCAGACATCTACAAGTTCTGATGAGCAATTCTCCCAACAACCTAACCCACAGCCCTGCTATCTCCACTGCAGTCCCCAGTAACTCAGCTTTCTTTTTTCAAGCTTCCAAACGAGAGTAAAATAATTTGAGTTTCTTTTGAAAAAGAAACTAAAGTATAGAAACATATCCATAAAGCATACAGAGGGGAATGACCCTCAGACCCCCAGCCCAACATCCTGCTATGCAAGCACAGCAGACCACACTGAAAACCCTTTCTGAGTGATGAGCGCTCCAGCAACCACACTACTGCTGCTTACATCTTCTCTATTTCAACAGATTTGTAACTATTCTGTGCAAAATGAAGCTACTTTATTTAGAATCCCCTTATTAGAATGCCTGCTCAAAGGTGATTATCAATCGTTTCACTTAAAAGGTGAGATGTTGCTTCAAATCTCCAAGAGAGGAGAAAGGGAGCTTAGTTTTACATGCTCTAACACATGCATTAAAGGGAGGCATCTTGTCCAGCTGTATTTTGTAAGACAGGCTGGAGATGGTCCAAAGCATAGGATAAGTCATCTGAATTTCCAAAACCACACCTGTTTCTACAGCGTTTCTTCTTGGTTTTCAATTATGTTCTTGCTAAGATGGCTGTGATGGACCAGAGTGTTATTTTACCTGGGAACATAGGTTTCACTAGGCAGAAGAGTACTTACAACTTAAACACAGCAAGAGTTAGCATTCAGGTGCATCCTACAGATCTACTCTATGGATCTATTTTACTATGGATTCTATGGATCTATGTGCTCTGACCCATATCCCACAGTCCAAACAATCCAAAATATGTACAAAATTATGTTACCCTTCTTCTATCTCTCACACAATTGAAAAGTAATTCTGGTATGACTGCTAGGCACAGAAAACACCACACTCAAGGATTTCTGAACTGTAATACCATAGTACATATACGCTGATGCCCTTTCTGAAAAAATCAGTTCATAATTCTGTGCCTCAAAACTTCACTTCAGCACAGCATTAGACACCAGCTCCAAATCAGATCATATGAATTACTCTTTCTGTCCCACTGCAGGTCAGTGGTGAACTGCTGACTGGTGTGACAGAACATGGAGGCTGCACGCAGAACCAATGGAGCAACCTGAAAGTGATGCCTTCACTGAAGAAGCGCTGTGGAGGGAAGGACTATACTTTTATGCATAAACCTCACTGTTCACTTTCACTTGAGGAAAAACTGACCTCCCATTTTACCAGCCTTATCCTTCAGGAAGTCTTAGAAATATGTCAGGCAGGTACATGGCAACTTCTCTGGGTCACTGAGTCCCCTGTATTGCAGGAAAGCATGTCAAACCCTTTCAGAACATTATTTAGTTCCATCTGGAACTAAATTCATCTGGACTCCTCTGTATTACAAGCTGTTGTAGCATTCACTTTACCTATTTTACAATTTTTCCACTGATCTGCATCTTTTCATTTCTCTTCTTGAAATAACTGTTTTTTATTTAACCCTGTACCACAGGTTTTCCTCACCTTCAGGTAGGCAAACTTGAATTGTCTAAAAATGACAGCTACCTTAACAAAGCAAGAGATCAGGCCTGTCTTGTACAACCTGTCTTATCAAAGGCAACTCAGGTTGTATTTTACCAAGTTTTCCACTTACCTCCCTTTCTTTCACTATATTTCCTTCATAATGCACCTGAAATATCTCACTCCGTTAAAATTAGACACGTGTCTTTGATCACCTTTTCTTCCCGTTCCTAATCATCATTACTAGCCACTACTCTTAAATCTCGTAATGCCACTTATTGTTTGGGAATTACAAATTCTTACCACTTGATTTTCCCACACCAGTGTTTTTGCTTTTCATATGCTAGCGCTGACATTATCTAGTAACCTACTTCAGCAAATTAAACTGAGTTTTTCTTCTATTGTTATTCAAATAAAATAACCACTATCCAAACTGTCTTTTAAAAGATAAAGGCTTCTCAAACTGCAAAGTTCTTGGAAGTACTTACCTTCCTACTAACCTGAGAGGAGTAAATATTCACTGCAATTAATGTCCAATTCAAAGAAAACCCAGTTCAGATTTTTATCCAAATCTGGGCCTCAAAACTAAGGAAGATGTATGCTGAAAAGGTTGATCTATCTCCAACTATAAATATTCTAATACGCTTGTCCTAGTAACAAAAGAGTAGATGAAATCTGTCTCTGGTCTCAAGAAACCAAAAAAATTAATCCTTATTTTACAGCCTGCAAACACAATTTAGGCTGATATTTTAAAATACATTTTCCTGACAGCTTATTTGATCCAACAGCCAGATACAATAAAATGAACAGCTATTTAAAAGCATTTGCAATACACGCACTGCAATACATGTTAATAAGGTACCCAGATCACTTCACCTTTTCTATGTGAAAAACTACACTTGAAAACTATTGCAAGCATAATTTCTCCATGAACCAAAGTACTGGAATTCCACTCTTAAAAGAAATAACCTAAAATGTATTCATGGTATTTTCCTACTTTGTTCCAGAAGGACCTCAAACAGCAAGATGAATTAACATCATCTGGTTACTCAACTTAATTCCAACCGTGTTACTAAAAGAACAGAAAAGACCAAATGTAGCTTGCTATTCTGTTATGTGGACAGAGTGATCATGAAGCACTGAAAATATGCACCCCTTGAGTCAAGGACTTCTATTACCCAAAGGCTGACTCAGAACCTGCTCTCTTAAGCCTGCAAAACAACTTGAAAGGAAAAATTGTTGCATACCTTCAATTACCTCAAAACACAATCGTTGTCCCTGTTCTCAACAGTTTTCATGGTATTTGACAATTCCATCTTTTTCCAGCTGTAGTACCTCCTAAAGGTCCATGCCATTATTATAGACCTAATGTGACAGCTCATACTGATGTTAGCACACAGCAGCTGTTCTCATAGGAGGCATCATCCTCCAGTGCCTGTGAAATATGGCACTTGGAAATCTACAAGTTTCTGCTAGGTTCCAGGCATACACTTTTGTGCAGCTGGAAAATCAGATTTCCATACTCTCATCCTTCTTATTTTTCTCCATTTCCAGCTCACAACTACTCTTGATCAAGATACAGAAATTTACTGCAATAAGGCAGATGTGCAAACCTCTTCTTTTCTTCTTCAGTTCTGAGTTCATGATTTATTTCATATGTTAATGAAGTTATTCTGTGATTTCTGCAGCCTCTTCCCTCAGACTTCCAAAATAATAAAGTATTTCAAACCCAAAAGAAGCCACTGCTTTCACATCTTTGTCACATTCTTTCATGCAATACAGAGTTCTTTTAAAAAGGAAGCTGGTATTAAATCATAGCTATACCTAATAAAATAAAAAGCAAGCAAGCTTTTACTGACTAATGTTCATTTTAATCTGTACTAGAAGCCAAATCTAGCAATGCCTCTCTAACAGGCAGGCAAAGGTCATTTCCCATGAGGATAAAGTTCAGCCCTTGGGTTTGGCTTTCACAGAAAGAGCTGGTGGTTTGGAAGCAGAAGATTTTAAGAAAGCCCATGAATGCATATTTGTATCAATACATCAAAATGGATACTGTTCTGCTCTTGTTCTTCAACTGTCACAAGCTGACAAAGTAGCTAATTATTACCACAAGTGCTTCTTAATTCACTGATTTGCAGGAATTCCCATTGTGGCTTACTCAGTTTTGTGAACCGGTAGGTAAATCAGTAAACATGCCAGCCTGAGGACCAAAGGAACACCAATAACATACCTTACACCGGCCATCAGTCCATTTGTTTTTACAGTTGCAATACAGCTATACTTTAGAAGTGCCAATAAAGATTACCTAACACGCAGAAAAGGAACAAGAGAACTTCATTTAGCACTCTGTTATTAAGCCCTAGCTGGGAAACAGGACGAGCAGAGCCTGGGAAGGTAGGCATTTTTTAAGAAATTAAGAATGCAAGAGTTACAGCCTCTCGTAAATAGACACAAAACACTGACTTTTCAGCATTACTCAGCACATACCCAGAGATAGGTATGGACAGAAATGAGTGGGATGAACATGCACAATTCAGCTATCAGCCTTCAAACCTGTACACTAAAATCCAAGTTCCTCAGTCCTGCAGCTGCATCTTCAAGCATTTTTTTGACCCCTAAATGCTGCTGACCCAAGTGCCCAGCAAGTGTGGACAGGTGTCCAGTTAAACCTGACAAAGCCACAGACGAAGTATCAGCTGAAGTTGTACCCTCCTTTGCTGCTATACACAAGCAGATCCATACATCCAAACAGAAGTAATGCTTAAGAAATAACTCAATAATCACAGACTCATAGAACAGTTTAGGTTGGAAGAGACCATAAAGATCATTTGGTTCCAATCCCCCTGACATGGGCAGGGACATCTTTCCAGTAGACCAGGTTGTTCCAAGCCCCATTCAATCTGGTCTTGAACACTTTCTGACATAGGGCAGCTGCAGCTTCCCTGGGCAGCCTGTGCCAGGGCCTCATCACCCTCACTGTAAAGAATTT
Source organism: Psittacus erithacus (assembly GCA_009867235.2). Taxonomy (NCBI): domain Eukaryota; kingdom Metazoa; phylum Chordata; class Aves; order Psittaciformes; family Psittacidae; genus Psittacus; species Psittacus erithacus. The sequence goes on from WYDI02028726.1 coordinate 22,368, forward strand.
CTTCCCTATACCTAATCTAAATCTCCCCTCTGTCAGTTTAAAGCCATTCCCCCTTGCCCTACCACTACATGTCCTAGTAAGGAGTCCCTCTACAGCTTTCTTGTAGGCTAGGTAAAAGCTATGCATGTTTTCCTCTGCATTTTTATTCTCCAGACTCAGTATTTTACCCATTCCTCTTCTTTCCAGGGGACTCTGATGCTGTAAGACTGTGTCAGAATCACATTTTCAGTGATCTTCATTCTTTTCTTCCTTGTTATGGGCATCTGCATCCAGGTGGACACATGCACATCCACACACTACTTGAGCACTGGGCGGCCACACTCAGAACTGATGACCCTAGAGTTGCACTGTAAAGGTCTTTTCATACCCTTTCCTGTTTAATGCTCACAAGACTTATCATCTTTTTTTTTTTTTTTTAATTTACCTTTACTGATTGTGTGCAATCTCAGATATTGCTCACCCTAACATCCTCAGGGATCAGCTGCTGTCCTGCTAAGCCTTTCCACAGCCAACGCTGCTATCAGACCTCGCAAATGTTCCCTTCTGCAGTCTGGAACTTTCACTGCCTGACCCCATAGGAATGCCTCACTGCTTTCATTTGATGTCACCACCACTGTATGATTTCTTATCACTGCAAAGCCTATCTATCTCCCCATCTGAACATCTCCATTTTCACTGTAATCTTCATCTTTCTAATTCAAACATGGGCAGCACAACCAGAATCAGATGCTTTCATTAACTAAAAGATGATTCCCACCATATTTATATAACTAAAATAGTGAGAGATATCTGAAAGCCTGTATGTAGTTAACATGACAAGATACAGCATCTTTGTGTCTTTCAGAAAACAATGGCTTTTTGCCGCTTGCCTAGTAATGGCAAGCTTTGGATGTCAGAAGAGGTAGTTATTATGGCTGGAAGAGCATAAGAAATAGAAACTATAACAGTGGATCCCAGACAGTGTCAGAAACTGAGAAATGGTCACTCTGGATCCCTTCCAATGCTCCTTCATGTGTTCTAGCACTTAGAGTCACTTAGAGGACAAACTAATGTAGAAAGATTGAAACAGAATAAGTAAATAATCTATCCTCTTTCTCCTCACAGTGGAGGATCAAAAGCTATTAGAGACTCACCTAAACCTCAGAACAGGACACTGCAAAAACCTTCTGGGATTCACTGCTACAGCTCAAAGTACCTTTTGCCGCTCAAATAAAACTTGAATCCTGCTGAACTCTTGGCTGAAGTGTTGGCCTCAAAAACGTTCAATGAAGAATTAATTCCACAATGTAATTACACTCAATGTGAATTTGCCAACTTTCAAGTTAATTAAATATCCCCCTACCCTCTGCCATGAAAAGTTCATGACATACCTTCTCTGCAGCATTCATTATTTGACACCCTTTTGTCAGTTCCTCCTCATTTGGCTCCTTGCAAGGTAATTAGTTCCAGATTTTCAACATGCTTCAGACACAGATTTTTTTTCCATGCTGTTCATCATTCTCATTGCACTATGACAGCAACAGGCCAGTCCCTCTGTGGGTAAGGCAAGGCAGTGGGCAGTGCTGGGAGAAGCACTCAGCAACATGCTCCAGTCCAGGGTCTCCTAGTGCTCCCTGTCCATGGCTCCCAGACACCAGCCTTGCACAGAGCTGGCCACATACCCCAGCTACTGACACCTCTGTTCATGACTCTCTTCTGATCCGTTTCTATCTAAAAATCTCTGAACATAAACCTTATCCTAGAGTGAGTTTTTACAACATAATACCAGCTCCCAAAAGCGGGAATTAGCTCCATTTAACTGAGAAAACTTGACACATCTGATTTTATAGTAACGTTAAGACTGTGGCAGTACAGGGCCAGAGGTTTAAAAGAAGAATAAAAAATATTCATCCCGATACACAGATCCCACACAGAACCTGTTTGGAGTACTTCACACATCTGAATAAAAACATCCTTTAAAATGCAATATTTAATTCTATATTACATGTACTTCTATATATATAAGAACTTTCCTTATGATGCTTGCAATTTTAACACCATCAACCATTATGTTGTCATTACGGCTGAGTTTTTCAGTTGGTTGGCTGGTTAGGGTTTTTCTGCTTCATACTTCTGCCTCTGTTTTCCTTGGTTGCCTGGTTCTGACTTCGAAGGCTTCTGATATAAAAAAAACCCACTTTTTCTTTAGGACAGCACAACTTCTTAGGTTCTTTTCAGTCAAACATTATGCTAACCCCAAAACGTCCTCTGGATTGAAGCGCAATGGTTTGAACATACACTTCAGTCTAAGCCTAACTTGTTTAAAAACATAAAACCAGATGAGTAAGAGGGTTGAAGAGACTGCAAAAAATAAAGACATATTTTTGCTTCCTCAAAGTTAGAAACATCACTTAGGCAACAGTTTCATGTTAGGATTCTGCTCCAAATCTTTCAACAACAAAAATAACATTGCATGCACCACACTCATACTAATCACAGAACTGTTAGGGTTGGAAGGGACCTCTGGAGATCATCTAGTCCAAACCCCCTGCCAAGGCAGGGTCATCTAGAGCAGGTTACACAGGAATGCATCCAATTTCTCTCCAAAAAGTGATTAATGTAGTGGTTAATACATAAATATTTGTCAGTATCTTCATATTCTGTGGTTTTAAATCTCCTAAGCACACAGAGTTTCCTTTATTTCTCTGAAATGCAATACATACATATATATAAGTATATAACACAGGGCACCTGAAACCAGAGAGACTCAAGAGCTGAAACTAGAAAGAGCAATGTAGCAGACCAGAACAGACCAACAGCGTGTCTTCTCCCCAGTGACTATCAATTTATTTCTTATTTAAGAAGCTGGAAGAAGCAAGCCCAGAACAGTTTCCATTTACATCTAAAAAGCAATGCAGCCAAGTCTCTACACCCAAAATATCTGCTGATTTCTTTAGACGTGGCTACTTCTGTACAAGAGTTCTGCATGAATACAGGATTACTGAAAAAAACCCCAAATGCAGATGTTTTATCAGTGAGCACCATTGTGAAATTAGTGCCCATCTCAGTAAACTGGAAGAACAAATTCGCCAAATCTCTGAAGTCCTTCATTTTTTAACTTGCATTTATACTGGTATTTAAGTATTTGTCTTATGTAAAGGTTTCTGAGGCTCCTTTTGCACAAAATTATGCTGCAACATAAAATCACTAATTCTTTGGACTTGAAAATGCTGAAAAGGCTTGAAATACAAGGGGATACTAAAGCTGCAGCTGGGACTGGGATCATGTGTATATGGAGGCATGTCCAGGTAAGACTGGCTGATGCCCTGGAAAATGTGGCTGAATTCAGGAGTGACTCTGTAAGTATCTTCATTACCAGTGGGCCACTGCTGGTAGGAGTTGACTAAGGGAAGGAGCATGAACAACGGGGGTACGAGTTTAAATTAGACATATATATACAGAGAGAGAGAGTGAGAGAGAGACTACAATGTTTTTATTAGGTTAAGCTGCCCCCTGCCAAAAGACCTTCGGCAAAGCTAACAGCTCCTGGGAAAAAACACTGAAACGGCTGTCTGTTAAATTGTATCATTTTACAAAACCCAGACTCTGACTGCCTGGGATCAAGAAATGATCGTGGTTTAGTGCCCACCTATTCTGTAATTTCAGGCGCACAGTCAGAGCCACATTCAGCCACACAGAGCCTGGAAGAGCACTTTTCTCTGCAGCTTCTAAGTAGCACCATAATATAAATAATGCATAATAACAAACAGCACATTTGTACCTCCACTATAAAAAAACACTTGCCCCAGGTTGTATAGATCAGGCTATGTATATATTTTTAATCTTTAACCTCTGCAAGACGTATGTCAAACAGCCCCTTTAAAAATCACAAGTTTTTGCAAAGTCAGGCACTGCATAATGGCTTATTTCAGAGGTTACACTCTGCATACATATGTATGAAGATGGCACAGAAAAAAAAAACAGCTCAGCTTACTTGTCTTTTGGTCACCTAATCAAAAAGGTGGTTGGATTCATTTTTACCATATCAATGAAGTCACCTGAGTGCAATCACAATTTTTTTTCCATGAGACAGAAGACACCTTTGCCATAGACTCAACGCAATGAAAGATAAGGTTTTTTTTCAGATACACCCAGGCCATAGTTCCCTTCTGCTTGTGCACATAAGGAATACCAGACGTACTGCAGCAGCACTCGCACTCTTTCCACTCCGAGTATATCAAGAGGCTTACTTAATTTCTTTCTATTATAAGCACAGGAGATTGGAAGGACACCAGCCAGGGCAAGAGGTGAGATACGAAGGATGCTATACATGATTAGAGGGAGATACAGCAAGGTATTTTTCATTTCCCAAGGGAAATCACTGCCCTACTGCAGCCAAAATATTTAATGCTACATGTGAAGGTTTCAGGGTGGGACACAGGCCTTAGAGAAAATGCATAAAACACAAACACGCATCGCTGAAATTCAATTTGATAATTTTGCTGACCACAGAGTATCATATATCTGTTCCAAGACTAACTACTGCCTTTCCTCCTACAAAATGTTGTTTAATACTTTCCTTGTAATTTTATGAGTTCTTTTTCCTGTAAGAGTCAAATCATGCAATTTCTTGAGGACTACACCAGAATGCACCCACAGCTTTACAGAGTTCTTCTCTTCTTGACCTTATCTCTTTGTTCTACAGAAAATGGCACTGCTTGCTTTTATCCCGGAATTTGCCAAGTCATTACTGGAGCCTCCCCCAGGTCGCAGTGATGTTACTACTACAGATTACACAGGAGCTGGACATCCACATCCAAACCTGCAGGCAGACACTGCTTGCAACCAGGAGGTTTCCACACGAAGCTGAACCTCAGTGGCTTGACTGCCTTGCTATCCCTTTTCCCCTTCATCTGTCCTCCTGAACTAGGAACCCTGGCAGTTCTCTCCCCTCCTGCAGTGACTGCAGGCCACGGATAATCTTCAGAGATGGATTCACCTGGTATTCATGCAGTGTGTTTGCACAGTTTCCAGCAAATCTAACTCGTATATCCTAGAAAGATCCCCAGATAAGCAGGCTACTTGTTTATCTGGATACCCCAATCTCGCAGAATTAACAGAATCTAGTAAAACTTCGGCGGCAGCCTCCTGCAAATATCTGATAAAAGTGAGAAGTAATATAATAAGGGCATATATACACACATTCCATTATATGCTTATTTTCTATGAAGAGTATTTAAATAGATAATAATAAATTAATAGATTATTTATAATTAATGGAACTCAGCAAAATAACAATGGGAAGTCTCTGTTACAGTTGTTAGTCATTGAGAAAGGCTAAAATATAGACCTATAGTAAATTTAAAAATAGAACCAAACTACCTCATGTTCTAAAACAGTGAGAAAAGGGGGGATTATGGGGAACCTAGATCTAACCTTGGGATCCAAATAGCATTTAAACCACCTACTGCTTCTCCTTTTAACTTCAACCTTTCTCTTTCAGCTACAGGCAGATAACCTTCAGTCTACTCCTAGTATACTCCAGGCACTGCTGGGCTGGCCAATGTGAAAGACATTAAGAGCAGAACTCTGCTGCTGCTCCCTTCTTAAACCTAAAAGCAAGACACAGGATGAAATCTTTGGTTCTGGCTGAATAAAATGAGCTGCATGGGTAGAGACCTCAGGAGAGTAAAGGAGATGTATTGTAGCTCTGTGAACCTCAGCAAGCAGCGCTTTTACTCTTTTGTTCATGAAAATTCAAGAGGTTGCAAAGCTTCAGTAACAATGTTACACTGGACAATATGGAGGAGGGCTAATTTAGTATTACATTTCCTCTTCTTTCAGCCACAGCCTCTGTTTCTTCAAAGCAGCAATCCCAGTATGGACATAATAATAATAAAAAAGCCTCTGAAAGCTCAGCTTTCTGCGTATTGTGTAGTCACTTGCATCTGTAATTTGCTCTCGCAGAAATAAATGCTAATGTGCCTGACAAATGTGACTTAATTTTGTGATGTGAATGACTTTTCCTATGTAAATCTCTCTATGCAATTTGTATGTTATTCTTTTTAAAAAATAGAAACTACTACTGCATTCTAGTTCCAGTTCCAGAATGAATACTGAGATTTATACTTTAAACTTTACCACAGCATGACACAAGAGAACTCCCCTAACTTCCCCTCCCAATTTTACTAACAACAAAAGTCTTTTGTCCACATTACACCCAGCACTTAGGATGGATGCAAAAAGATGGATGCACTTACTAAAAATGAAATAAAGTAAATGAAACACTAGACAGTGAAAATACATTTCTGCATACTTTTGAAACTCTTGGTCATAGGGGCAGAAGTCTCTAACACGTTACTCATCCCAATTTTATCTCATAAGAAATAAAACAAGGAAGATGATTTACCCTCAAACTCCTACCTCTCTGGTACCCAACCAGAGGCAAACTGATGGAAAAACACCATTTTACACAAGTCTTCCTTTAGTTGCTCCAGAGAAAGAACAGAGAAGTTCAGGAAAACAAACCAATCAAATAAAACCTCAAACCAACCAAATAAAAAAACCAAACAATTAAAAGACCCAACCAACAAAAAGCCTTTAAAGGAGGGAACTACACTACAAATAATTACAGATATGCATTCATTTCAGAAAGCAACACTACAGGACAACTTTACAGAAGCAACAGTATCTGAGATTTTGCCTTCCTAAAGCAACTAATAGAGAAAACAGCTCACCGTTTTTTGTATTTGAGCATATACATAGGTCCTGCCAAGTGGCACAGGGATGGAGTTTTATGAAATTGTTTCTCAATTTTCATACCACGCACATATTGCAAAAGCCATGGAAATTACAGGCTCAACACATCCATCTACCCATCTGTCATTTAGATGAGGTGTTTGATATGCAGCAGCCCTTGTCTCCTTCAGTTTGAGGCCAGAGTGCACCATAATTTTTATTGCTTTTCTGCATATGACAGTGGCAATATCCCATTTCAAATGTTTCCATGTAAAGTAGTGAATGATTATCAACATCATAGCATTATATCCTCTTGTTATATTTATTTTACTACATGAGGAAATAAGTGTGAGTTGCCAAAGTCATGTAGGCAGTCTGTGCCAGTGAAGAGAACTGAATGTAGATCTCTAGCTAGTGTATTACCCATATTATTAAACAATCGTACTTTAAAAAAAAGTAGAAAATTCCTAAGAACATGATGTTTTCCTTCCTTTCTGATAATTAGATGGATCCTGCGTTCCCTCTTTCTTGCTTTCATAGGTTACCGGGCTATGCTAACAGCTTATTCCGTATCAGCAAAAAAAGACACCTTAGAAAATACATACTGAATTTGGCTGGACTTGAGATTGTATACCTCTTAAGTACAGAGGCTGACAATTGCTTAGGCCCCACTGATTTTCTTCATGACCTACATGGTCTTTGTGATTAATATCTGACAATGTTCTCTGTAGTCTTGCTAAGATTGGTTGGTTGCATATCATCACTAGTTCACTCATGGGTTGGCTGGGGAAAAGCTATAGGATGAAAAGCAAATCCATTAACAAGAGATTCACATCTTCTCTGAAGAAAGGAAGAAAGGACCTATTCGAAGAGGCTGCATTCAAATGTCTCCTCCATTCAGAATAATGTTAAATACTGAGCTATGGTAAACATCACAGTCAGGCAAAAGAATATTAAAACAACATGAAAAATCATCTCTACTCATCTCTTTTATATAAAAATGTACCTATTGCAATTCAAGAAGAGAAGAATGTGTGAACTATTAGGATCAAGCCTATGAAATATAATTAGAAATACCAGAAGCCAAAAGCAAACAGTAGGAATCATTAAGTGAGGATGCAGAATCTCATACGTACAACATCAAATAAATTTGTGGTGAGCCCCTTTCTGCAGTGTAACTAGTGGCAGTCACCTCACCTTTGCGAGGGAGATAACAGCGCAGGTGAACAGACATGTGGAAACATTTCTGTACATTGGAAGTCTACGAAGACACATTCCCTCTGGAAGGTTCATGAATAGCAAATATATGGTGATGCAGTATTTCCCATTTGACAAAACTGGAGAAATGGGTATCCCAAGGGAAGCATCAAGCAATAGATTTAAAAGAAATTGAAGAAAGAAGTACTTTTCTACATAGCTTATAACTCCTGTTTTGAACTGATTGCTTCAGCATGTTGGAAAAGACAACTGCAAAAATGGATCTATAGAAAAAGGAAATCCAGATATAGGCTGGACCAGACATAAAATGACTTATGCCTCTTACTTTCATAAACTAGGAGGCTCTATGAGGGGCAGAGTCACATTATACCTGACTTGTGATATATTTTTCCCCTAATCATCTGAAACTGGTAGGTGATGGAGCAAAGACAGGCTGATAAATGAGATGAACAATGCAGTACAGCTGTCATGGTGGAATTCTCACACCTTCTGGCTCCTCTCCTCTACTGAACCTGCTTTCAGCCATGAGCACAGCACAGAAGCTGCAACTCGCACTGGCTCATCTTCTCCTTAAAATGGATAAAGATCAACTGCCACTGACCAGGGAGTCTCATCAAGAAGCCTGCAGCCTCCAGCAGACATGAGCTGAACCCCTGCTTAGTGAATCACAGGTACTGTTTGGAGTGTAAGAGAAGGCTGTCACCTGGGGCCTCCTCCATCATCTGTCCTTACCAGTCAGTGTGCATGCGGTCAATGGTAAAGAGAAATGAGTCACATGACTATGTAGACACTGACGTCAAACTGCCAGGACTCAGTTTAAGAAGAAGCAGGAACAAACAGCAGCCTGTTTTCTCCATGAGGGAACAATTTCTCCCCTTCCCTTGGAGATGACATAATTCATGCTTTCAGTCTTCCAAGAAGTGGAGAATTGGAAGGACATGTGGCTATTCATGTAATTTTGGGCACAACTGTTTCTTTAAGCAAGACAAATCATATGAATTAGACACAGGAATTCCTGCTACATTTTTATGATTTGTGTTTATGCATGCAAAGCGCCAGCATGGGTATTTTTGGCACAAGAGGTAGAGTATAAATTAAAGTACATATTAATCATACATTATATCTGCAATCTAAACTAGCAGGTATGTTCATTTTATATATGAATGTATTCTTGAAGCTGCAGGATACTAATTTAAAAGACAAGCAATTCAAAGCTTCCTTGGTTGACACTGCATGTAATGAGATTTTTTTTCCCCTGACATCTTGTGTTTCATCTTACCTCATAACTAAATAATTTAGCGCATTTTAAATATATATATAAGCATTGTAAACAATAAGCTGTGTATGACCTACTTATTTTGAGTTTCCAATTTAAAAATAGCTATTCCAGGGAAAAAAAAAATTCCTACACAACTGTCAGCAGAGGAAAGTTGATTTAATCTGCGGAACAAAGACGTGTGAAGGTGAGACACATGCACCAGTAATCATGCGAAATATTTTGAACTGCTTAAACCCCAACATTTCCCATGTGACTCTATCAGTCACTGAAGCACATGACAGCATCAGCCGGTATCAGTGTGGTGGCTGTGACAGGTCACCCCATAAAGGATGTTGAATGTGCAACTTATATATAATTGGCTGGACTGTAGGTATTTGCAGTCATATACAAGACAGGCTGATATGAAGACTTCATCAGCATGAAATGGAGGTAGTTGCATTCTCCATGCATGACAAAAGCTGCGAGGACACTTGGAGATTTCAGTGTAATGAGTGTCTTTCACACTTTCACCATCACTAGTGCACAAATAGACTGACGGGGCAATAATGGAATCAGGATCATTTGCAGGTTTTCTTACTGCTATGTATTTACTCTGACCATTCCCTTTTCCCTCCCACCAACCAAAAATCCCCAAAACAAATCAAAAACTATCAGCTGAGTCAATTATAGAGGATTTTACAGCTGCTGGAGAACAGTCCAAGTGACAATATTCAAGAGGCTTCTAGAGGTTTGTGCTTTAAGTCTGCGGAGGAAGTCCTCAGCACCTCCATGGCAGCACCTCTGCAAGCACACCTGCAGGACAGGGAGTGACCTCTCTGGAGGGAAAACCACCCAAGGAACTTGTCAGAAGGTTGGAAGAAAGAGAAGAAAAAAAAAGTGGTTAAATACAGCGTGCAGCCAGTGTGAAAGTCCCCCTCTCCCTCACCGCTGAACTACAAGCTGGCTCAGGATAAACCCCATGCTACCTGTGAAACGCTCACAGTCCTATGCCTGATGAAGGCATCCCATGCTCAAACCTCCTTGCTGTTTCCAAAACCAAGAGTTTTAAACTGGAGTATGGGCCCTGCAAGGTGTGCAGAAGGGATTTCATGGGTACCACTGACTTGGAATAAAGCTCTGACAAGGAAAACAAATTCTTCCCTTGTTGCTTTATACAATCCACTACACGGCCTTTTAATCCAGAGATCCACAAGTCTTCACATCCACATGCAAACATCCTCTATTCCTGCACATGAAGCACAAGTTCAAGTATCACTCTGGCTGCCTGGGCTAGTGCCCACATTAGTTATCACGTGAGTTGTTGAGGGCAGAAATATTTGAAATGGGAAATAACTGAATATAACCTGACAGCATTACATAGCATAGCCAAGAGTGAGAATGTTTAGAAAGCACAGGTGTGTGCTCAGAGTTATTTAAGACTGGAAATATCAGAATTAAAAAGAGCTAGAAATGTAGTGGAGCTGCTTTCACTAATACTACTGAACCTTAAAAACAAATGCATCTCCTTCCTGCATGTAGGATAGATGGTATTGGATCAGGATGAAATTTTCCTGCATTACAGAACTTAACTTAAAATGGTGCACCTCACAACCTTAAAATCCATTAGATTTGGAATATTTCTACAATACATAGCTTTGTTTCATACTGTTTTCCAACCCTTTTTACATTTGATTTGAAAACATAAAATACAAGCCACAGAAGGGTGGGCAACTAAAGTAAAATGGAAACTACAACTACTGCCAAGCTTGAGAGATTTTGATTTTGAGAAGTACAGACAGAAACCTGAAAGCCCAGTGCTGGGTGCTCTTGCTAAGGAAGTGAGCAATTTTCCAACCTGCACTGGATTTAAGATTTTAACAAATACATGCCAGAGAGCAATAACAAGGTTAGAGTGAGGAACATGAAAGTTTTTAAACAGGCAACAGAAATCTACAAAGCATTAAAAATATATTTGTCTCAAAGGTCTAAAAGGGAAAGCGTGAATTTATCAGACACTGAAGCATGATTTCCAGCCTACACTTCAGAAACAAAGTGGTAAAACGTATCCAAAATGTCTCGCAACTAACATCTACCAAGATACAAAAGGAGAAACCATGCCAAGGGGATCTCCTATCTCTCTGCATCTCTGAATCAAAAAGAACAAGGAGTTATTGAAGAAAGACATTTGGATAAGTAAACAATTAAAATAAATGCTTTAAATAACTTTTTTTGAGTCAATGGTTTCAGAAACAAGAAGTGATACATCAGAAATTGTCTGACCTCCCCCATTCCTCTGCAGACTAAAATGGAAGCTCAAGGTCTCAGAGTTGTCTCAGAAATATTATTTTACCTACACAATTTTTGCTTTCTCTTTGCAATGCAATAAAAATAACCCCTTGTCTAATATAGAAAAAGGGTGCAAAAGAATTTCAGATAGTCACTAACCCTTCTTACAAGTGGCTCACTTCAATAAAATAGGAACACATGATGCAATTCTACATGGCAAAGAACAGCACACCGCCAGCAACTTCTGCAAACAGAGAGGACCATGGAGTCAAAATGAAGCCCAAGAATTCTGCAGGGGCCGGAAATCAACTAGCACGCACTGAAATTAAAACCAAAGTGTGGTGTGTATGTCTGTCCACAACACCTACAGCTCTAAAATTGCGTCAAAGAACGTTCAAGCCTGTCATTTCACTTTCTCCCTTCAAGCACTGAGCCGGGAGCAGGCCAGGGCTCCTCTCCCCACAGCAACAACCAGGGTCTCACCAAGGCCCACACCAGAGGTCCACACAAATGCTTTCAAGCAAGCCAGTCAGACATTGATGTGTGCCTTTGCTGAAATGCTTGTACATATATACGTGGTTGTTCTGCTGTGAATTTAAATTAAATGAGAGGTCTAGTGCATTCTGCCTGTGAAGCCTCCGGCAAATTCAGCAGCATTTTCAGTGCTCCATGTACAGGGTCAGGCATGAGCCCCAGTACGGTGGCAGGGGCAGGTGGGATCACAGCATGCAATAGGGCTCACTTCCACTGGGCACTGGCAACAACGCATCAGGTTTTTCTTCTTCAGCACTACCCAGGACCCTCACCTGCCTCGTGCCTTGTGCCAGGGTATCAAACACACACGCAAAATTCCTTCTTTATTCTTCAATACAGCCCTCATGTTCAAACCCTTCTAACTGAGGGAAGAAGACTAGCAACACACAAACATACACAAATTAGCCTGATACCGGGTCAGGGAGAACCAAAGGAGGCCAAGCACCAAGGGCTAATTGGCAGGAGATGACCAGCTACTGCTGCTGTCCTTCACCAGGGCCAGAAAGGAGCAGGCACAAATTTACAGCCATTATCATGGAAATTTCCCACAGTAGCTTTCGCCACAGGGTAACAATAGGGTTCTATAAGAAATTAAAGCTCATTTCAGTTGGGTGATTTGCCAGCTCAGAACACAATGGACCTTTTTAGCAAAGGCAAGGTGTAATTTGCAGCTTTCTGCAACCAAGAAGGATGGTCCTTTCTCCAGAGACTACATTTAACTGAGGGCATGATAGCTGGGGGACCCACACAGCCCTGGCAGGAACGCAGAGCTCCCTCTAGCATGTGTGACAGGCAGTCTCGAATCACAGGCTGGAGGAACAACAGCTTCTACTCGGAAACAATGCCGCCTTCATCGCCCAAAACCAACAGCTCCCTGTGACCCTGTAGAGGTTTCTCCCTCCCTATCAGACGAGACAGAGCCCCAGTGTGCCCATTGTCAGCACGACCTTTTCAAAACAGAAGCCCAGTCAACTTGCAGAGTCCCTGGGTCAGCTGCCTTTGCTGAGTGCATGGGGAAAACAAGGAAAACACCAGCTCCCAGCCCCACTGTGAGCGCCTGGTGTCACTGGTGGGATTTCGCCAATGCCGGTTTCTCCAGCACTGGGCAGTTGCACCATGGAATAGAGGTGCACACACAGGCATGGAGGAGTTGCATATGAAGTGAATGAGGACTGAAGCTGCTTCCCTACAGTACTGTTTACATCCCAAGCAAGCAGAAGAGTAGGAAAAACGCTCAGAATCTTCCCATCCAAATCCTCCTCGGAACAAAATCCTGAAATGTCCCATGGAAAATGAGATGATGGAGAATTATGCGGATATATAAATCAAATAACCCAAAGCCCAGTAATACTCAGCTGTGTTGAAAGAGCTCCTTCTCCACAAGCTGACAAAGGAACCGGAGAATCATCACAGAAATTTCTCTGATGCTTTTTTTGCCCTTTGGCTTTTCTCAGTGCTTTTCACTAACAAGAACACTTCAAACTGGCATTTGTCTACCAAAAAATTCATATTTGCATATCTTATACATCCTTTTATTTCTCCTGGATGGGTTGCTTTTGCTTTCCCCATTTGATAACTACCAAAGACAGGGAAAAATCAGTGACCTAAGAGGCAAGTCCATGAAAAAAGTGGCAACACAGCAATGACAGGCTATAGCTCTAATTCAGGTCCCGTACACAGCAGACATTAATTCAGTAAAATTAAACTCATAGGAATCTTTATCCACAACATCCAAAACTCTCTTAAATTGTTTGAATTGATATTGATAGATAAAAAATGGAGGCAAGGCTAACCAAAGGCTTGCAGTCCTTTTCTGACAAACCTGGACCTGATTTATTCAAACTGTGCTACATCTGGATTCTGTACCAAAATCAGACAAGCGCTGCAAACTGAGGAGAACTTTAATTTGTGTTCATTCATTTCCAGAGCAAAACAGAGTATATGAGCACACACAGTGGAAATTATTCCTTTCCCGATATCCCAGAAAGGCCACTAGCCCCTCAGGCTGCCTCTGCTCAGAAGCCCTCAGGAACTACCACGACAGAATGCCCGATACGCAATACAGCCTGCGTGAGTCACACGCTCCCTAAAACAGTACCTTCAACTCACTTTCAGATTAAAGGTCCTTTCAGTACATATCTTGCTTACCAAGCAAACTGACAGAAAACAATAAACTTGCAGGAAATGAATTTGGAGAGAATAAAACCTCAATGTTTGTCAAAGCTGCGTGGCAGTGCCAGCAGAGCCACCAAGCAGTGACCTTGACATCCATTAAGCGCTCACATCTGCAGTTTAACATGCATGACTTCCACAGAGGTCAATTATTCAAAAGCAAAATGCACACTGCCTCTGTTCTTCAGTTATTGTTTTGCTTTATAGCATTTGCATATAATACTCCATCAGCCCCACCCCAGAAAAAATCTGTTCTCCATTAGCAAGAAGATGATGCATGGAAGAGAATAGCAGTCTTTGGTTCCATCTTCCACCTGGGTTACCCTTCTTTGCAATTTTAAAACTTTATTTATATAAGCCTGATTGAAGTAAGTATTATTTCAGAAGTCGCAGCTCAACACTTCTGCTTTTCATTTTAAATCCCAGTGCTCTGATTTACTGGGCATTGCTATGAATTCTTTATAACAGCTAATTGTCATGCTGCTACATATGCTTTTTGTGGGAGGTACTTGAACTATTTTAATGACTTCAGTGTAATACACATTAAAATAGCCAGTGATGAGCCAAGCACCTGTAAAACTCGTGCCAAACTAAACAAATTCTGGCCTTAAGCCAAATATGTACTTGCTGTCCATAATCTACTGCAATGTTCATTTAAATTCTGTATTTTTCCATCAACTGGCAATTGTGTTGTTTGGTTCTTTTTAATTCATTCCTTCAGGTGAAAAGGAGGTTTCATCAAATTCAACAGTGGCTGAAAAGGCTTTGAACATCTCTTGAATTTCCCAGTGCTACAAGCTGAAATAACATCTATACTTTTTGTATCTGCCTGATTTTTCACATTAGCATATCTGTGGGTTTTATCATTTTTTCTATTGTGCTCATTTTGCAGACATTCTACGCCTGCTTAATAGTTTGTAAACAGAGGTAATTAAGTGACAACAAACACAACTGAGGTTAAGCATGCATGAAATTATTTTCAAGACTGGGACCCAAATTAGTTAAGCTTAATTCAGGTCATTCTTAATAAAATTTTAAAACCCCACTATTTTTATGGATGTCTTTGAAATAAACTCTCCTACTTCTCTTTGATCTTCTTTGTTCTCTTCACCTTACTGCTTTGCTGGTGACACTCAAAAGCAGAAGTCTGCATTTTTTTAGGTAGCAACATTGTAAAATTCATCCACAGCTTTCTCTGCTGAAAATTAAAGTCATTAAAATGGTGGCTCAGAACTTCTTGCACTCCCTTCCCCATACTGCAATAAAAAGCTTTTCCTTGGAGTAACAATTTAAAAGCAATACAAATCTTTATTTCATCAAGTTGGCAGCTGCATATATATATTTAGACTGGTTAAGAAAGAAGATTCTTGGGAAAGTGGTAGCAATATATTTCTTCACTCTATATGACAATACTTCATTACAGCAGGACAATGCTGTTGTATTTGCATATATATCACTTCTCCCAAATTTCTACCCTTCTTTCCAGGCTACTTTTTTGTGTGCGTGCTTATTATATTTATGCTGGGTGTTGCACAGCATTGCTCAATTTATGTCTGTCTTGGTCTGTACATATGGCAAGCAAGTGTATTATTAAAAGTTATATTTACAGTAACATGAATATTGAATTCATTCTGCTACCAAGCACATCTTGTGAAACTTAATGTTTCTCTTCCCACTAACCACTACCACGTTTGTGCTCCAAATCTTCTGTCCATTTAAAAAATAAATGACTGATAAGAAATTACACAGTTATTATAGTAAGTCTTCAATTTTATTAGAAAATCAAAAACAGAGATATACCAGGGCTGAAAGGCTGAAAAACACAGGCAACTGTGCGCAGTATCCCACAGCCTTAAGTATCTACACAACAAATGTTTAAGGAGAAGAGTCTATGGAATACTAACTCTACTTCCCTCTGTCCATCACTCTCCTCTACACTTTTTAACCTTTCTGGATGTTTAGAAACACCTCCTTCAAATATGATTCAAAAAAATCCTAAAGGATCTTCAGAAATGAGGAACACTAAGTCAAAGCAGTTCTTTCCTTCATTACCTGTGTAACACTACCATGCCTTACAATTTACATAGTTCAAACATAAACAGACTATTCTTAATACTTTTTTTTTTTTTTTTTTTGCTATTTTCCACCACAGAAGAGACAGGGCTTACACAACAGGAGAAAATCCATGAAAACACAGTCCTTAAGCTACATAAAAATAGATGTTATTACTAAAGGCATTAGGGTGAATATAAAAGAAAAGGAGACTATGCGTAATTAAAAGGCTGCCCTTCATTCATGAGCTTTGAAAGCAAGAAAAAGCGCCTTCCTCAAGGCTAGGAATCATGTTTTATGCAGACACACTAATTGCGTAGAGAAGCACCATGCGTTCCTCGCTGAAAGCTGGTAATGATAACTGAGTGCAGATCCAAACAGTCCAACAGCTCTCCACAGTCAGAGGAAAACGCCTGCGAGCTGAGGATTTCTGATATGGCTTGTACTCAGGATGTGCCTACAGAATCTTCTGGCCTATTTCCCCCTCCCAGTCATTCCCACTTCAAAACACACACAAAGCTAAGTGCAAAACCCTTCACATATTTGCAAAAATACAGGCTTATTATGCATCAAAAGATTGCTTCCACCATCCAATTTCCACCCAAATTTGAAAAGAAAGATTCACTCAGTTCCACATCAGACCAGTGTACCGATACCTAAAACTGTAGCCTCTCACATTTCTGAGTAGCTTTAAAAGCAGTAAATGTATGCATGAACCTCTTTAAATATAGTATAGGTGTCACTGAAGAAACCTTTACTTTTACCCTTCTGCTTCAAAGTCACACCAAGCAGTGCTTCACAGCCAGCCACTTTTTTTTAACCTGTCCAATTCAGCAAGACTCTAACATTACTCAATCTACTGTAAATTGTACAGCTGGTCAGAGACTATTCTGCCAGCTGGGAAAAGCAGAAACAAATCCCTTTATTGGTAGCAGAAAACAGAAAACCTAAGAAATGTTTAATTGGAGAAAACGAAGAAAAAAAAACCCAACCTTTTTCTTAATCTTATACAGCTTGATGTTGTAGCAGGGAAGCAGTCTCCCCTACACAAGGGTATGAAGCTACCGCGTTTCCCTGTGTGGAAGCAACCTGAGCCAGTCCGCAGTCATTGCAATGCCGCTCCATGGAAGCAATGACAGCCTTAGACAACTCCAAAGTAGAGATCTCCACCTTTAAAACCAGAAGAAAGCCATCAGGCAGCCTTCCCTCCTAAGCTGTGACAGGAAGGAAAGCCTGCAGAGGAGATCAGCTGGAGATTTGCTTTTCCTCCCTCACCCTTTGGCTGGTGTGAATATACTTCAATTAGGGGCCGAACCCTCTACAAGGACAATGTCCACCTGGCCAAAGGACTTCTCCAGGCTCTGGGAGCAGGGCCCACCACGCCATCCCCATCACCATCAGCCCTGACCTCAAGGTTAACACTCAAATTTAAACACATTTAAACACTTTTTTCTCCCCCAGTATATATACATTTGAAAAGCATAAAGCCACTTGCAAGTTTTTTCTATGTTTTTCTTTTCATTGTCGCAATGTAACAGCATGGAGGGGAGCGGGAGCTCCTGTGTGTGGGAGGGGAGGAGGAGCAAACGCTTTGCCCTTTCCAAGCACTCCCTGATTTTGCCTGCCCCACACTGGGACGTCAAAGCCAGTGATATATATGTAGTAGGACAGGTTTCTCCAGGGGCTCAGTCCTGTATGCAGCATTCAGCAGTTTCTGAGAGGAAATCAATAAGGGCTCTCCCTCAGCTCTCTGCTCTTCTGTATTCCTGCATTTCCCTCTATAGTGTATGTACTTATGCAAAAAGCACAGTCCTTTGTACGATTATCTTCCCCACAAAAGCCAGTACAGACTCTAAACAGTGGAAGGTGACATTGATAACTAAAGCTACAGAAATAGCTTTCCTAGCTTGGTGAAAGAAATACAGGCAAACTCAGTTTTTCAGCTAAGCTCCATTTCATCACTTCTTATGCAGAATGGTACCTGGGCTCTCTTCACAAAACAGTGGATGCATTTCTACATTTTCACGTTACTAAAGTATCAGATATGTAACGTTTGAAACACAAAATACCCCTTCTAGTGACAGAAACCCTGCAGACATCAGACAGGTGTCCCTGTCACACTGTAGCCTCTGAAATGCCAACACCCCTCCCTCTTATTCTTTCCATCACTATTTCCCCTAGGGTGGCTTTATCTGCTGGGACAGCTCGATATTTTTTTCCTGAAGAAGCTAATATTGTTTCCTCTATCATCTATCTTTACCCTTTTCAAAACAATTTCTTTCCATTATCCATTTTCTATAGATATTATTTCCTATTATAGCCATCATATGGTCCATCTAAGTATTTTTCTTAGTCTTTTTTTAATCCTATCTCATTTGGGTGTTCCACATTCATTTAAGCCTTTCCTATTTTATATTTTTTTTTCAGTAAGTTTGGGAATTGGTATTTCTGTACATTCCTTGGAACACATCTGGTGAAAAATGACACAAATCCAAGAAAAACTTGTTCAAAGATACACTCCTTTTAATTTTTTATCTGTCTGTATGGAATTAGAAAGAATGAAGAATCAGAAGCCACTGTGGGACGATCTGATGAGACAAGTGCCAGCTGGCTATGGGGCAGTCACAGAGCCAACATGGGACAAGCGGCCTGCACATCCCAGTGTCTTTTTTGTGTTGGACATTCACATAAGACCCTTCTTTCCAGTGAATTTCCTTCTCAAAGTGCTGAACTAATGAGAACAAAGTGCTGAATGAAACAAAGCATAAGTAAGAGACAGGCTGAGCTCCAACCCTCACTGTGGATGAGAGCCTGTAAAGCAATGGATGAAACCCAGGAAAAATCCTCCCCCCTTGGGCCAGTGGCACTGCAAACCCAGTGGGGAAATCAAGCTGCTCACAGAGCCCGTGGTTCAGCAAAGCCAACTAGCTGTGAAGTCTCTTTAATGTATTGATTCTATATTGTCTGAAGGGACGATACATAAGATGACAGGGGGAAGAGAAACTGTACCCCAGAAGCAGCCAGGCCCTGGACAATGCTGTATTTTACCTGTTGGATTGCTTCAGTTCAACCCAGCCATGTTCATGTACACATTAAACGAGAGCTGTCTGCTGGTCTGTAACAATTACAGTTCAAGTATTTGTGAAGTCTGATAAAAATCCTAGTAAAATGTAAGCTTCTCTTATGTGCACAAAAAAAGTTCAACAAAAAGAGTAACCTGGCAATAACTAATGACCCCAAGAGGATGAGGAAAAAGAAGTTATCATCAGTTGGAGAGTGAAAGCATTATGCAGTGAAAACAAATTATAAACTTACTTCAGTATTGTGGACACACAGACAAAAGCCAGATGCTAGCACATAAACACCACAATCACTGGAATTAGGAGCATAAACCCTTGGATTTCAACTAAAATACTGATGTTTCATTTCACCATGCAGGTGTTTAACCTTCCAGGCTTCACCCTGCTTTCATTTTGTCTTTGAAAGGACAGAAATCCTAAAGCAGAAAGTTTTTCTGCATCACCAGCTTCAAAACATACTTGTTCAACGTCCTGTTATGCAAACCTTTGGAAAACTCACTTCCTTGCCAGCAGATTGCTGCTACTGGCTGAAGAGATTTAACCTCTCCATTGCCAGATACACGATCAGAATATTTGCAGGTAGAACTGGTACATCAAGGGACAGCTCTCGGCCACGGCTGTACTGGTCCTCACTCATAACACCTCTGACTGCAGCACAGTGACAAAAATCCATGCATTTTTACCCACCCTGGGTTCATCACATTAAAAACACTCCAGAATTTAAAATGCGGGTCAATCTCTTTATAAATGTGCTATCAAAATGATTCATAATCCATCATGAAATCACATGTTTTACTTTTAAGACTGTGAATCAAGGTATTTTATGCACCTCCAAAGGCTTCATTCCCATCTCAGAGATTTTTAGCTTTTGTTGAGTAACTCTGGTACCTAGTTAGGTTCCGGCAAACACGTTGCCTCAAACCAACGCACTGAGCTCTTCACATCACAGGAAATGCTGGGGGTTTCACTTCTGGCAGGCTCCTGGCAGAGGAAGCCAGCAGGTACTTAGAAAATTAAAGTAATAATTTAATAATTTTAATTCAGCCCAATGGTGCTTGCCACATCACTTCCTTGAATCCTATGCCCTAATGTGCCACTTTGCTTTTCTCTCTTGTATTATTTATCCCATAAAGAAATCTACTAGGGGAGATGCAGAAACCTAGAGCATGGCCCAACAGACGCATTTCTGTGGTGGAAGCCATACTAGGTGCATCACAGATGCAATTTTAACAAGCCTTGGTCATTTTCCAGATTGTGTTTCTTTTAGTCAAGATTATCTGGTACATCAGTTACCATCACTAGAAAATTAAAAAAGTTAACCTAGGTTCAGGTAAAGGGCTGTTGACTTGTTTTCTTTACACAGACTTCATTTTATAGTTTTGGAATTTGCAGAGTAAAGTTGGTTTTTAGATGCTTAGGACCTCAAATTAGAACATCTTGTCTGGACAACAGAAAGGTGTGAAGGAGATGTTGCCATCTATCGTTGTTTGTTTAATGCAACACGGCTGCAGAGACCAAAGAGAAGGCATTTGCCCACCAGTAGTAAATGGAAGAGGTTGAACTCTAAAGTTTGCTGAGATTACTCTCTTTGCACAAGCTGCTGGTGGCAACCTGCTGCAGGCATGCACAGCTTTGGTGTTTTACAGAAAAAGAAAAACCCATGTTGGAAATGAAAAGCAGCCAATAGGGAAGAAGAAACGGATGTCGTGTTTACAAAACTATTGAAGGCATTTAAATAGACATCTAACAAAACAGCAGAAAAATCTGCGTTAGCTAACAGTCACAGCAACTCGTTTCAAGTGGCCTTTTCAGTTCTATACAATATCAAAAATTAGGTGACAAGGTGCGATAAAAATTGAAATATCACCAAAATAAATCCTTTGGGGAAGAAGCAAGTAGATACATTGAATGACAGTGAACTAAGCAAGTTCTTTTCTGAAACTCTAGAAGGCAAAGGTTGTCTGTAAATATGAAAGGAATGCAGATCACCAGTAAGCAGCAATGCCATGTTATTTGCCAGTTTATGGTTAGATGGACCATAAACACATAAATGCCTGGTGAGGTGTATTCAAAAGGAGAAAGGCAGAGCTCCACTGCTGGAAGGAGGGGCGGGTGGTGCTTTGGGCAGTGAGACTGAAGACACCTAAGCTCATGAAGGCTTCACAGCCATGGCCTCTCTGACACCTGTGTGAATAGATGGGCTCTTACAGATTTTACTTTTCAAGTAACTCTACATTTCCCCTCCGTTGTACTTCAGAAACAAAGATGTGGAAGGGTTTTTTTTTATTTGGTCTTGAGACTGGATTCGTGATACTTAATTTTAGCCATATATATGCTTGACATTTGTTTTGCAGCAATGATTGATGCTTCCTCTAGAATCAGCAATAAGAGACAGCCACTTTCAGCTGGTGATTCACTGGATCCTAAAATAGGTTTATAAAACAGGAATCTCCAGGGATGATTCAATCCAGATCCACTGACTACAACTGAACTTAGCAGCTAAAGTTAAATGAAACAAATTCCAAGCAAACTCGCCCATAGGAGCACAAGAACATCTGCCAACCAGAGAATAAGAGAGTGCACTGAGAAAAGGAGGTAAAGTGAAAAAGTTGATTTCTGGGCATGCTTCAATTGCTAATATTTGGGATTTTTGGATTCATGCAGCTACACTCCATGTAGAACAATCATGTTACTTCTTTTCATTCTGATAAACTGGCTATAAATCTAGTTTTCTTTCTCAAAAAGCAATCCATTCCTAAGAAGGTGTCATATGTACTACTTTTTCTTCCCAAATCTAGTTTGACCTGTCAAGTGTGTGTTGTGTTCTTGACCTTGGAAGAAACTATACTGGTGGCACATCCCCTCTTCCTTGGGAAATCTTAAAAAAACACAAAACGTGTGCTCATTAAGCCTTATGTCTCCTACTGCACAAATGCAAAGATGTCTGTGCTTAGGTCTACGAGTTCAAATTCCAGTAAATGACAGTGTCAGAATAAACAGATCCCTAAAGAAATCACAAAAATATTAAAATGGATTACTAAAAGTAGACTATATTCAACTGCAGATACCTAACTCAACAGTGAAATGACTCTCTTCATTTTACGTACAGGGTAGGACATTTCATTAAGAAGGTCTATTACATACCATTAGCATTCACTTCCTCTTGAAAAGCTAACACTTTAAGCACAGTTTATGTGAAAGGCCATAGGAAAGGTAAGAAAATAACTAGCACAATCAGATCACTCATAACACAACATCTACATTAAATTTTTAGGAACACGGAACTATAAACAAAGCCATAAACCTTGTAGGAATGCATATCTTCAGTGCAACTAAAATGAATTTACTGAAGAATGTAACAGACCATGTAACTTTAGGGGGCTTCTTCCCTTCAGATGTCCACGCATACGTGCAAAGTAACACAAAACTCTCAATTATTCTTTCTTTATGTAACTTTAGGTCAGACAAACATAAAAAAAACCAAAAAAGCTTTGCATATAACAGTCACAGTGTGTTTTCTGAAATACGAGAAGACTGGATGATTAACAGATTAAGCAAAACAAAAGGAAGCATTACGTATCATCAAAATAAGAGGAAATGTTATCATAAAAAGAGAAGAAACAGTCAACAAACGTATTGTGAAGTGAGAGATTGTTCCACTCGATACTCGCACTGGTAAACATCCACCATCAATAAAAGAACTCCTGGGACCTACTAACACTGCACTAATGGAAAATTAATGGGCCTTGCACAGACCTCTCGGCTGCAAAGGCTGAGCATCACAGCAAAGGATCTTCATTCCACAAACAAGACACATGATGCAAACTCAAAGGTCCCATTGTATAACGTCTGGCAGGCGAGGCCTTTACGGATTTTTGTTTTAATATGCATAAAATGTTTTACAGAATACACTGTTGGCATATTTCTTCAAAATGCCACGGAACAAACTGTTTGGAAATGTGCTGAAAATTCACCATCTCCAAAACAAAAGCCAACTATACATAAGAAAAAAAAAAACCCAACCACCAATAAAAAGATTACAAAGCAGTAAAATATGTATCTCACTGAAGCAAGTTACACACTTCTAAGGAAAAGCTGTATCGTGCAGTAGGGAAGCATCCATCCTCCTAAGCCCCCCAGGAGCACCTCCAGCCAGAGCAGCCTGGCATGGGGACCTAGTTAAACGTGCCCAGCAGCATTCTTCGAATGAAATGAGATGTGGCCAGATGGCTTGAAGGCATGTCTAGGATACAACAATTCTGCTGGAAGCAGAAAATAACCTCTTCTGAGAGGTACATAGCAATCTCAACCGATCCAGACAGAAGAGGTGCTGCTGAAGTATAAAAACAGCATTTCCCACCATTATTACCCTGTAATACCATGTATTTTTGTCACACTTTGGAAAGTACTCCCTATTCAGGGAAGTAACATGGCAGCTGTTACTAAAATTTGACTGCTGTGATATTAAGATAATAGTTTTTGACACAGCCATACTAAATGTCATTCCTCATTCTTCCATGTCACTACCAGTAAATCAATACCAGAAAATAATTTATTGCTGGCAGAAAAGTCCTCTTGTCTTTTGACTGACGTAAATTAATCAGCTAAATAACGTCAAATTATCTAAAGTCAACTGCTATTTGCATTAGTCCTACAGGGGTCACAAAACAGATGGTATGCATACCTGGCAAACTCTCATGCCAACGCCAAAGTTTAGTTTACACCTAAAATATAAAACAGACTATTTTTATTATCAGGAGTTTTACATTCCTTCTCTGCTTCAGCAGGATGGCCTTGCTCTGGCTTCACCAGGGCTACATTGACACCCCTGCAGTCAACAGTATGATCTGTGAGATACAAAGCATACCAGAAAAAAAAAAAAATCCCAGCATAAAATGCATAGCTAAGGGCTAAGCCTTGGGGGAAAAAAAAAGGAAACCAACTCATAACATTGCAAAGCATTGGCAGTATTCTGCTGAATTAGAGCTGCAGCTTGCACTTGCAGTTTGGCTGTCCATAAATAGCAGAGCAGCCATGACAGGCAGCCACGGGAGGCTTTCTCAGACAGCAACCATACACTGTCCAGGCTGCATAAATTAAAACCCTTTTGCCATCTCCAAATCACCAGAGCTCCTTCTCTCCTCCAGCAGCTTTGGTGACCACCACCAAGGCCTCTCCAGCCAACTATCAAGTACAATCCCTCCCAGTGTGATAATAAACACCGTAATTCCTCCCATCAGAGCCTTAAATATCCATTTTTGTACAAAAATAGAGGAGCTGTTTTGCAGCAGGTGACTAGTTGATTTATTTAGAGGCGTGTATGACAATCTTGAAGCTAGGAAAGGAGCCTTCACGCCCACCGCCTGTCCCTAATTAAGGGAGAAATAAGTCCTCCTGTCACGTACGCCCCAACCACAAAAAGAACTCCCGGATGACGTAGAAGACAGCATGCTTAGATGAAAGGGAAATTCAAAAGGCAGCACAGCCCTGTTTTCTTACTTGCACCACCAAAAGGAAGGAAAAAAGAGTGTAAAAGAACGGTGCCATTCAGAGGCAGAGATCACCAAAAGTATGCTTCTTTCACAAGACTTGTGGGTCCAAAAACTTCTTGGTTCCTTGCAAGTATTGTGGTTAAGTTCAAGCTGTTACACCACCCCACAAAACAACTCCCAAGCTTAATTTTTTGTATGCAAGTTAAAAACAGCTCATAGAAAATCCGACAAACACTTTTTTTTAAATGCTAATCCTCAAACTGAAGGATTTTAGCATATTGATGCACATTAAAACAGAAATGTTGCAAGCAGAACTGAAACTCATGCTTTAATGTTAGCATGGAAGCAATTCTACCTAAAATGAAATAAGTTACCACCTTGATTTAGCAAACACTTGTCTCTGGTCTATTAAATTACAGGGATGCCTATACAGAAATACTTTTGTATCCTGAAGAACAGCTTGTTATATCCAACTACGCCAGCTGACCAAACCTTGACAGCCTTGGTGATTACATATCCTTTGTTAAAATGTATTATAATCATAGTTACGTATTTTGGCAAAACACACCAGAAGTCAATGTAGAGAGAAGATTTGTATACTTTCACAGATTAATGAATTTCCTGTAGCTGCTCACTTCGCTGACACTTCATTTCCGTGTGTTGGCCATGCAGCATTTCGCTGTTGCCTTTGCAAGAGCTCACTCTGCCCAGCAACTCCATTCACTTCTCAGCTTTCCAGTCTCCTTCACAAGCTGTACGTTGCACACCAGAGCTTGGTTTCTGCTTTAAATAATTCAGTTTTCATTTCTTTCCTTAAAAGAGAAATGAGAAGTTAAAGGGTTTCTTCTCCAGCTGAAGCTCAGAGAAACCCCTGTATATAAATCTAGAAGCTCACCACAAGAGTCGTGTCTGTGGCAGAATGGCTGGAGGATATAACAAAAAAACCTACAAAAAATTATGCAGTCCTTCAGCAGCTTTGTATGAATTATAGAATCACAGAATACTTAGGGCTGGAAAGGACCTTAAGATCATCAAGTTCCAACCCCCCCGCCATGGGCAGGGACACCTTGCACAAGACCATGTCAGCCAACACTCTGTCCAACCTGGCCTGGAACACCACCAGCGATGGAGCATTCACAACTTCCTTGGGCAACCAATTCCAGTGCCTCACCACCCTCACAGTAAAGAACTTCTTCCTCATATCCAATCTAAACTTCCCCTGTTTAAGTTTGAACCTGTTACCCTTGTCCTATCACTACAGTCCCTAATGAACAGTCCCTCCCAGGCATCCTTACAGGCCCCCTTCAGATACTGGAAGGCTGCTATGAGGTCTCCACACAGCTTCTCTTCTCCAGGCTGAACAGACCCAACTTTCTCAGCCTGTCTTCATACAGGAGGTGCTCCAGTCCCCTAATCATCCTCGTGGCCCTCCTCTGGACTTGTTCCAACAGTTCCATGTCCTTTTTATGTTGAGGACACCAGAACTGCACACAATACTCCAAGTGAGCAGGGGAAAAATACAAAAGCGAAAGAGAAAATGAAGAACAACATGATTCTATGCCAGGAAAGGCAGAAGCAGGAGAGAGAGGTCCAGAAATGTCACCCAGCAGCGCACAATGACAGAATGGAAGCTGAGGAAGAATATGGCAGCCGCTGGGGTGCTGCCTGGTGTGAACTCAAAGAAAGGTTAAAAAACTAATTCTCTCTCATAAGCTAAAGTTTGAAAGTATGGAAGGGCCCACAAAAGGAAGCATCAGCTCGTGACAGACCCTGGTGCAGGTACTGTGGACCATCATTTCTAAAACCCTTTCCAGACCACTCTTGATCCAGCAGTAATGCTTTTTCTTCAGAGCAAATTAAAACCTGAGCCTGGAGCACTGCTGCCTGCAAGCTCTGAATACAGGAAACTCAACTGACGCTGGTCATGGCTTTTTCACCATCGGAAAACCTCCTACAGATATTTAATATGGTAACCATGTGTAAGTAACCATCTGATAAACATCTAGATAATTTCAGCTCTGAACGGTCACCTTACACACCAAAGCAATCACACCCTCCTCTACAGCCTTTTCCCTCCTGGCATTGCCTTTTTTTTCCAGATCCCTCTGCATAAAAGAAGCCTTCATCCCCCAAGCTTCCTGAATGCCCCATTAAATACAAGTTATTCTACAACCTTTACACATAACATAGCTTAAAATGTCATTAAATTCCAGAGTGAGCTTTCCCTACTTACTGTAGGTTTCTCAGACTTTAGGTTTTCAATAGCAGTGTTGAGTTAGTAGTGCTGAGCAGGTCTGTGTATTAATAAATATGTTCAGCAAGCACTCAGTTTAAGATCCAAGTACCAGACGCATCATCATTCACGACTCCAGATGAAATCACTTTCAGAACTTTAAAATATGTGCAAGACTTCTGCAACAGACAGCAGAATATAGCCCATCATTTGCTCTTCATGCTAAATTAATAATCTGCACAATTAAATGCTAGCCGTTAACAGGCATTTATTATTTTTGCAGTGTATTTCTGTAATTGCTAATGTAGTGTAAAAATCCTGAAAACTGTCTGGGGGTTCATTTGAGGGATTTATTAAAATTCCATGGAACACTACAACAAGTACCACCAAAATTGAACAATGTCTACAGGAGAAAAACTACAGACATTTAATTACCGAGCAAGGTTTTAATCAAACCTTTCTATTTTCCTTCACAAGAACAAAAGAGATGTTTCAGCACACAGGAAAGTAACTGTAAATTTACATGTCCCTTGCTTCTGAAGAAAACAGGTTAAAAATTCTTTTTTAGCTCAATGTAGTAATTATTTGAAGTTATCTGACATGAACTGCTGATATGTTAAATGCATCTAAAATTTAAATGTGAAACGAGGAAAAATGGGATAACAATGAAAAAAGTCCGTTTCTCTTCCCCACAGGCTCTTTACGGATTACTCTTTTTCCTAACATCAGGTAAACTGATTCCTAAAATACAATCAAAATGTGGTACAGTTTTCAAATCCCCACAGCTGTATCTCTCTGGGTTAAGGATCCTTTGGCCAGCCCAGCCCAGCACAGAAAGCCTCAGCACAAATTCTGCACACTGCTGACTTCCAGTTGAGGAGTTTTCAAGTGAAATGTAAAACATTTTGCATTTCTTCAATCTAACTCATTGGCTAAGTTAAAGCAATCTTTCTGATAATGGGAACTGTCTAAACACTATTGCCCAATTATACAATACACTGAAATCTATGACCGTATAAGTTATCCATTGACCATGTAAGTACATTTAGTCATATATACATATTCAGCCACATCTGGCCTACAATATTGTATTCCTGCAGCCTCTGTTTAAAAAATGTATGAGCTAAGCCAACTGCAAAGCTCTTTTCTGCAAATACTGTCAGCAGTTCAGACTTTCCCCCACCCCACTGACAGGGATGATGGCTGTAACAGGAATAGGACATAGAAATAAAGCACAAAAGCTTCCAAAACCAAAAAATTCAACTTGCTTAAAAACTTTGCAACATTCATCCATGCTTTTTAAAGTACACAGATTTAGTCTCAGTACCATTCTCTTCTTCCATTCCTGAATCACCAAGGTAACATCATTAGGGGCTTTTTCTTTCTCTTTCTTTCTTTCTTTCTTTCTTTATTAAGAACAAAGTGAACCTTTTTCTAAGGAGGGTAGCAAGGAAGAATATGTTAAGAAAAATGAAGGGAAAAATTTGCCTGCCATCAGAATAACTTGAGTTTGCACAATTTTTAAAAATCGCTGTGCACATATTTATCATAAAGATTTTAAATAATTCAAATAAAAATTGTTGCCCCAAATGTGACTCATATCAAAAACAGAACTTGGCCAATGACTCTGAGAACAAAGCACTAAAATGTAATCTGAGTTCTGAAAAAGAAAATCAGACAAAGGAGTACTACAGCAATTACCTTTACTACACTACCACCTCCCAGAAAGCTCCAGCAGTTACGCCTTGTGCATTCAAGCGAGTTATCTCTACTCTCAGGACTGATTTGCGAAAGTTTCTGAGGTCCTCTTGGGTGGGGAGAGACTCATTCTCACAAATAACTTTTCCTCCACTACTGTGCATTAACAGGTTTTTTTACACTTAAATGTAGAAAAAAAGCCTAATCTTGAGGAAAGGCAATCAATGGGAGTAAATAGCTAAACTGGGTATCTGCAGTAAACTAATCAAATAGATCATGTCAGCGAGCCTGACTGCGGAGCCCAATGCTGTGGGCAGTGCACGTCCCTCCATCCAAGGAGATACCTGTCCTTCCTTGGAGCAGCCTTCCACTCTCCATTTCTTTGCAGAAAAACCATCGTTTGGCTGTTCCTATGACCTACTTACTCAATAGTGCATCTTTTCCTTTCGGAAGCAACTTCACACCACTGGTAAAATACTAAAAGCAGACAAAGAATGCTCTATACAGACTGCAGGTGGAAAGATGCTTGGAAATAAAAATAAGAGAGATTTTATAAGTATTCTAATACATCTGTAGCAAAATGGTGTATGCCTTCATTCAGCTTCATTCAGTTTATTTTAAAATAACGGTAGTGGAAAAACAGTAAGAGATGACAAAGCAGAAGGCCAAGTGAAAAGAGTTAAATCTGCCATGCTTTAAAAAAGTATACATGAACTGCCAGACAGACATCCTGACAGGTGCCATGATGCTCCAGGACACTATTCCCACTCTACCACTGCCACCAGCAGAGCAAGATGCTTAAGCTCACACTTAAGCCCTCAGCTGACCCTAGTAGCTATGGTTTATCAGTCTGATTGTCTGCCATTCCAACTCAGCTGACAACAGCCAAATACAAGCACAGTATTCACATGCTTAAAATTAGTCATGCTCAAGTGCTTCAAGGTACTGGTTCCATAACTCATCTCATTGTTTAATTAAACCCACCACATTGCTCAGGTTATGGGTATTTCTGAACACCGAGGAAGGTCTAAATGACTGTCACAAATTCATTCCTCTATTCCTAAAAAATATAGCAGGAAGATGCTTTAAAATGCCAAAATGTTATGAACAATTTTGATGTATTTACCAGTTCTCAATATTTCAGCGAGCTGCTGTCAACTGAGCCTTAGTGTATCTGCCAGCCAAACTGATAGCAGTTATCAAGGCACCATGGAAAATGTTCCTGCATGCTGCTATGGATGGCATGTATGACACGGCACTGTTCCACTTCACGTGGTTAGATAGGACAAGTCAGTAGATTTAAAGGTGTTAAAAGTTAATACATTTGCCAAAGATCACATGGTGGTATCTTTGGCTGGCTTAGCTGTTGTAAAGCCATCTTGCCTAAAATGTGGCTTGGTTTAAAGTTCTGCTTTTTACCTTGGCACAATCTAAACTCCTACAAGTTACTGCTAGTGCCTGTGTAAATTTATTCCTGCAAGTTCAGAAGACACAGATGCCTGTTGGAGGGAGAGATAAGTATAGTCTAAATTAGAGCTCATGACTGCTGCTAGTGCTGGATCAGGAATGAAACACCATCAATCTCAAAATCCCCAGGCTCTGAGTTTAACCTCCTGTAGGACCTGGTCCTTTCCTTCCTGAAAGGGCAACAAATCAAAACCTGCAGTTCTTCATTTCCCTGATTAAATTTCATCAAAACACACTGAATCTAAGCAACAGGATTTAAAGGCACTAACAACAGTTCACAGGCATTGGAACAGAGGTGGAATTGGATCAGAGCATGCTGGTGAACTGGATGTGTTAGGGCTTCACACTGCCTAGTTATGCATAATACTCAGGCCACTTTAGGTGCTTTCTAAACACCATAAAAGATTTCTTTCCCATTTTTCTAACTTAGAGCATATTAATATAAGTTTATAATAAGGATTTTGCAATTCAGTTAAAAGTAGAATAGTTAAGTGTGCGCTCACTGTTTTTGGTTTTGTTACTATATATTTTAATTGGATAAATTTTACTAGAAAACAGATTCTTTAATGAAAAATCTTGTTTAAGTGAAAACCTGTATTTAGAGTTATTGAAACTGAATTTTGCTGTAATACTATCATGCACTACACCAATAAAATCGCACCTTGTTGCAGCACTACTTCAATGTTTCTAAAGCAATTCTTGTATGGATACTTTTTTTACAACTAATGACTGTTTTTTGCCTGGAATAGGTATGAAAACTGCTTAACAGCTCATATTTGCAAACACATAGTGCACTTCCACAGGATCTTTTGAAGACAAAGGCAGGCTGGCTGAGCCTGCTGCCCTGGGCTGACCGAGATGTCAGTCAACTCTACCTGAAGATGGGGTAGCCATCACAGAGCACCTCCAGCTGCCCAGCTGTCAGGGTGTATAGTCAGGAAGAGTCCCATCCTGCACCCCAATCATACCCCCAAAGCAGTTCTCAGCTAGAATCTATTACTAATAGTTATAGCACTGGAAATTCATTCCTTAGCTTACACTTCCTACTCAAAAATGAAAACAAAATTTCTTCTTTTCCACGAATAAGCAAAGTTCTAGATTGAAAAAAAAACAAACCCAAAACCAAAAAACAAAGCACAAAACACAGACTCCCAACAACAGAACCATATTGGGGAGCAGAAAAACTGACCATAGATATTTCTTCTTAAGTTGGGATCACCTAAAAGATCAATAGGACATAAATTATTAGTGAGCCTAGCTATTTCTGTAAACACTACCGAATGTTACATCAAAGGCCATGACAAACAGAAAAGCCCATGATGAACAGTACAAAATTATTTCCCCTAACCTACTTCAGTCACTGACTTTGGTGTTTCTTCTAATCGAAATAAAAATATTTCTATGTGCGTCATTTGGAAAATTATGCTGACGATTTAAAGTCATTGTTCCTTATGTATTCAAGATAACTCCAAAGTAGCATGGTATTTTCTGTATATGCCGCAATACGCAGGTAAAGTGTGGTGTATGAAAAACAGGAAGTATGCTTTCCTTTATTACATCTTTACTTAATTTTCATTTCAAGTTACTTTACACAGACTGCTTGAGTGAGTTCAGAGGAGGCCATGAAGATAATCAGGTGGCTGGAGCACCTCTCCTATGGAGAAAGGATGAGACAATTGGGCTTGTACAGCCTGGAAAAGAGAAGGCCCACGGGGGACCTCAGAGCAGCTTCCAGCACCTGAAGGGGCTACAAGAAATCAGGAGAGACACTTTTTACAAGGGCATGTAGGGACAGGGCAAGGGGGAATGGCTTTAAACTGACAGAGGGTAGATTTAGATTGGACATTATGAAGAAATTCTTCACTAAGAGGGTGATGAGACACTGGCACAGGTTGCCCAGAGAAGCTGTGGCTGCCTCATCCCTGGCAGTGTTCAAGGCCAGGTTGGATGGGGCTTTGAGCAACCTGGTCTAGTGGAAGGTGTCCCTGCCCATTACAGGGAAGTTGGAACCAGATGATCTTTAAGGTCCCTTCCAATCTAAACCATTATGTGATTCTATGATATATTTCTGTATTCTAGGATGCTGTACACAGAAATATCCACAACTACACAATTTTGCAACACAAACTCCAGGGAGAAGCATTCAAAGTGCAAAGCAAACAGTCAACCACTAGTCTAATGTTTTTAGAAAGACACTAATTTTCTGGAAAACAATCAAAGTGGGTTTTAAAACCACTCTTCTGTGTACAACAGATTTGACTGCAGAAATAAACATGCCCTACCCTTCCTCAGGCAAGTCCTTCGCCTGCTCAGAATCGCAGTGCTGGAGGCATTTCCAAAGATTAATGGAAAACTTAGCTCGTCCAGACCGTATGACTCTCCTTCCGCAGGACACATGATGCGTAGCCCAGGGCTCTCAAACATTAAATACAGACCGTGACCAGCATCTCTGCTGTGGCAGAGGGAAATGACGCCTTGAGTAGTAAGCTGTTCTTCTTACAAGCCTTTTTTTTGCTCAAACAACTTTAAAAACAATGGGACGCTTACAGTTTGAGTGAAAAGCAAGCCAGTGACCCTGGAAAAAGTATCCATAATTTGATACAGGCTCATATTTTGATACAGTAAAATATGTGCCCAACACACTATTGCTAGAAATATGAATTTTGCTGCTTATATGCTTCAGACACAGTAAGATTATCTTAAAATACTTTTTTTTTAAACTATCAAGAAGATGCAGGATATGGTTATGCTTTATTTGTTCACTTGCAGCTGAAAAGGAAAGCACGGTTTGGTTTTTATAAGATTACTGGCTTTTGTCAAAACTTGCCAAACCAGTTCTGAATCCTTTCCTGCCTCTGAATGCCTCAAGGCCCTTTGTAATTAGGGCACTGCTGGTATGCCCAGGGGCAAAAGGACAATTGCTTGTTTAGAGCATCCATAGCCAAGGTCCCTTTTGGTGGCAGCTATCCATGTTTCAAGCAAGTAATACTTTCATAAATATCTGAAAGAGTCCAAACTTTAAGTATTTTAGAAAACACGCACATAAAGTTAGTTCTTTTGCGCTATAAACTGGGATTTCCAACTGCAGATGGACTTGGACATCCCATCTGTATCCTGAAGTGCCGCAGTACCTGTCTGTATTTCTCCCGTAAACAATACGTTACCATTCTGGCTGCTGTCATCTGGCCAAACTTTTAGAGTCTAAATTTCATAAATCACCATCACTCTCAATTATTTGGGGCATATTCTGTAAGCACACAACTTAGCACAGCTAATACTATGATTTACTGTATCTAAATTAGATTCGTTTCACTGAGAAATCTTGGAAGACAGTGCACAATTCAGCTCTTTAACACAACTCGGTATGCATGTCATAACTTCAGATTAGGCGATAAAGATGTTTTCTGTACTGCTTATGGTTATTTTCCCTTTAATTTCTCTTAAAGTTTCACAGGAATGGATAAGTTTGAGTTAAGCTTCATCTCCTACCACTAAGAGCTACCACACTCACTACCACACTCACCACCACACTCACTAGCACTCACAGCCCAGTGCTGTTTCCACATATTCTACATCTATATTTAAATTTAGATTTACATAGTTCTACTTGCACTCCAGTTAATAAAAAATTAATACTAAAATTGAACAATAAATACCACTTGTACAAGTGCACATTCTTTATGGAAATGTGACTTCTCATGATGTCTGCACACTTATAAGTGTGCACAATAGCTTAAGTATCATTTTCAACTCCAATGAAAGCATATATATAAGGATTAGACTGTTATGAACGCTGCAGTGCAGATCTAAATAACTCAGTCTGCCAAACTATGTTACTATGGAAACAAAACTAATGTACTGTGACCACAGTTCTGACTGCATTACTTAAGACCATCTGGTTAAAACAAATACTTCTGTAGCACAGTATTTGTTCTTAATTGTGTACTGATAATTTTTCTTAACATCCACAAATATAATCCATTTTATATGGGGTTTTCTGGTATTGATGTACTCTGATCAAGTTTTTGTGAAGCTGTGTGTGATTTCAGTTACATTTAACATGCTTACAATTAAATCCATAATCTCCAAGTTAATCAAGGCTAGATGAATGTAAATGCTCTGAAGTTCCCTGTTCTATTGCACCATATTTTAGATAAGGTATTTTTTCATATTCCTGCATCACAGCGCCACTGAAGAAACACTTTACACCATTTATTCTCCACTGAGAATGAAACCATGTTGGAAAGCAGTGAGCCATACTGCTGCCATCCGCCCAGCTCCAGCTTCTGAACTGCACTGCAGGTTAAAAGCCCCTTTCAAGTTCACTGGCAGCTCCTCCAGCAGCTTGTTGCTAGAAGGAGGCAGAGCACTTCCAAACTGTTTTGCTTTTAAGCATTTTTCAGAATAATAACTCATTCCCTGTCTCTGGCCTAGAGAAGTTTGATATTCTGAATTGATATGCGTCACCACAGATACTATTCTGGCACATGACTTGAAAAAAAATGAACACAGTTGTTTTTCCAATGATGAAAGGAACTAAACATTGTCCATTATGACAATTAAATATTAACAGCAGAATAATTTTCTCCCAGGCACTGCCCCTGGCCATAGAGGTACATCCCTTCTTTTGGGCTCAGGTCAAGCACTCCTAAGAAACATGACCTGGAGAAGCACATTTATTGTGGCAATGATTATCCATGCTGCCAGAGGTGTGAAAAGTGCCTGGGTTAATACTTGGGAAGTGACCTGCAATCTTCTTTAGGCACTTTTTAGTGCAAGAAGCCTGGGAGACCTGAAGTCCAGGAGGGGACTTTGCCTGGTCAGGCAGCGAGCCACCACTTCATTTCTGCCAGCAGAAACTGGTGCTCCATCAGCGCAGTAGGAGAGCACTCCTGCCAAGAGCTGTGGTAAACACACAGCAGCTTTAAGAAATTGTGAGTGATATCTTAAAGAAAACTCAGAGCAATTTATCTACTACTATATTTGGTGTCATGTCTATCTGCACATTTTGTCTAGACATACTATTACAGTATGTGGGAACTTGTAAGGTCTCAAATTTTATGAGGTGTTGTATACTGATCTTGAAAACTACAGCAGATAGTTAAGAATTCAGCTCGAGCCTCCACCATTTTATGGAATATATATGTCTAAGGAAAATATTAACATCCTAAATTATGTCCTTCTGAATGTCACCACTGGAGACAGAAGAAGAAAAGCAGCTCTTCCACATTCCCCAGGGCAATGCTTTTTGGAACAACCTTTACTCAATCCTGCCATTATTCCACTTTTTTTCTAATTAAGAAAACTGGGAGAAGATTTTTTTTAAAGATCGTGAATGCTAAGGAAGCATAATCTTGCTAGCTCATAATTACAACTGAGTATCACTCAAGCATTTCTCATCAGTAAGAAATTGGTAATTGCAGCAGGAGATGACTGAAGGAAATCAGCCAATGACTAACAAAAAAAATATATCACCATTTGTCAGCTGTATATAGGAAAGCAAACGTTAAATATTGGCTAAAGGCCCCAAGGAAACATATTGGAAGTTAAATGCAATGTAAATAAAAGGTGATTACAGAAGACCTTTACCTACAGCACAGCATGCAAAGCGCCACACCTCTCCATGCCACACACAAATCAACCTTCTGCCAGGAGTGACTTGTTCAGTTGCTCGGAAGCTATCCTCCTCACAGGGCCATTTCCAAAGGGACCTGTTAGTGACATGGGAGCAATCACCCTCCTTTCTGGGGCCAAGAGCTTGCAAGCATGACCATGTGCACAGAGTGGGCTCCGGACTTAGGGGCAGCACGGGTCACCTGTAGAGCAGCCCCCACCTTTACACTCTTCCTCTTGGGTGAACTTCAAAGAAGG
Organism: Psittacus erithacus; assembly: GCA_009867235.2. NCBI lineage: Eukaryota > Metazoa > Chordata > Aves > Psittaciformes > Psittacidae > Psittacus > Psittacus erithacus. The sequence goes on from WYDI02028726.1 coordinate 58,446, forward strand.
TATTAAAGTAAACTTACTCCTCCATCACTAATAATTTATGATGGAATTGCTGCCATCTGATGGCTTAGTAAAGAGACAGGAAATTGGAGAGAGGAGATACTCTGCAAGACAGTGTTACAAGCTGAACTACGCTTGGCTGAGAGAACAAAAAAGTAAGTTCAGTGAGACAGGTGATCTGACAGTAGATAACTAAGTGAGCCCTACTTCACAGGATGGGGAAAAAAATACCCAGCAGTTTCTACAGTCTTTGCAAAGTCACATAAATGCACAGAACACTTAACAACAGAAATCCTGTTATACTTAACTATGTTTCCATTAACAACTGACATTGTTTAATCAAGACAATGGTGGCTTAATTATATGTCACCTCTTAGTATGAGCGTCACAAAATTAAACTGTGATCAGCATCTTTTCCACTACTCGCCCAGTCCCTAGCAGAAACTTCCTCACAAGCTCTATCTAAAGGAAGGAAGTGGGGAATAGTCGGCATCTACGCACTGCAGCGTTTGAAAAAATCATCAGGGGGTGGGTTACTTTGGGATACTGTATCTAGATGTTCAACATGGCAGAGGAAGAAAGGTGGTGGTGGGGAAACAAACGCAGGAGGTCTCTGTATCTTTCCCCGCGCCGCCCAGAGCAGAGACACAACACAACAGTCGTCTTCAAACTGAATTCATGGGATCAAATTTCTCTGGAGTTAGAATATCCTACAGATTCCTCAAATCCATTAAAAGTATACCTGCTTTTAGCATATTGGAACATGAATGTGACTGCATTTAAGGACTGTTTTGGCATACATCCCAGTACTGTGTGTGATGACAAAATCAGAGATGAGCTCTGATTTCTCCTTCTGACACTCTGCTTCGATGTAATGAGCATCCATTTGAGAAGGCCCATATTTCAATCTATCGAATGTTTCGAGTAGCTTCACCAGTCATAAGGATGATGAAAATGAACTCTATGGGCAGAGCGCAAGGCAAGTGCTCCCCAGTCTCTCCCATGAAGGGTGGCAGCACAGCAAGCTGGTCCCCCAGGTTCTGCCCTCCAGCCATGTCTGGAAGCTGGCTTCTCTGGCAGGGAGATTCAAGCTGCCCTGGAGACAAAACAGACAACCTTTCCCAGGCTTTGCCCATTGGCCTCTACCACCTCCAACCCTTGGACCTTCCACCTCCATTTCCCTTGCTCTGGCTGTAGATCTCCCTCCAAACTTCTTGCATTTAAGCGGAAATAGTTAGAAAAAAACCACTAGCTTCCAACTTACCTTCAGAGTCCACACCTTCATACCCCATGGAGGTGTGATCGTACGCTTATATGGACAAACACACTGCATGACTCTTACAGTGTTGCCCTCTCTCTTCTCTCAACTGCTGCTTCTCATTACCTAAATTTAAATTGCAAGCCCTTCAGTATACATAGCATATCTTTTCATGCCCGGGACACAAACCTATTTCTATCCCACTTCCCATTTTCATTTATCTTCTTCCTTTTTGCGTACTCTTCATGTACAAGTCATTGCCAATGGCTTGATTAACTCAGTTTCCGGCCACAGATTTTTTATTTGTGAGGGATAAGGCCAAACATCACAGTGAAAGTAAAGGATATCCACACTGAAAAAGCACTTTATGAGATTAACATTATCGGATTTGTCCTTGACAGATTTTGGACATTACCGTGTTATGGTTGCTTCTTTTGCAAAAGAAGGTCCTTCCCAACCCTAACTATTCTATGATTCTATAAAACATACTTTCATCCAAGAGTCAGAGCCTAGGCCAATGCGTGGACTCAAACTTAACCTGTTTCTCTTCATCTTATGTCAAGAACAGTACTACCTGCACAGAATACCCCTCCAGTTGCACTGGGATATATACACAGCTCTAAGAGTTTTTAACAGTATTACTGTGGTGTTCCTGGGTTTTTTGAAGAGAACACAGTCACACGTGAATAGCTGAGGACTCACGTCTACTTGCAGATACATAGAAAAAAAATCAGAATTCAGAATTTATGAGTAGCAATTCTATAAGGAGTAAAACTTCTCAATAAAAAAAAGACATGGGTTTTACATACACATTAACAAATTTTTAGCTACTCCAATTTTTTAGGTACATGCAAATATCTGCAGATTCTTAAGTCTGAAAATCAATCTCACAGAGAAGTATATGGAAATTTCTTTATTTTCATAACAAAATGGTATCACAGAATTTATAGTCACTTCTCACATCTGTAAGTAAGTACAGTAAGTACCTCTGGATACCCTAACTCAGAAGCCTACACTTGGACCACCCATTATTTAATAACATGCCTTCGGCATGTACTGTTGATTCTTGTTAAGAATACTTACTTTAAAATAGAAAAGGATTAACAAAAAGTTAAATCTTCAATGCTTGACACATGAAGATCACCAAGGAAACTGTAATTATTTGACTCAAAGAGAACAGTGCTTAGATTTAAAGACAACTCATGTACAGGATTCTTTGGGAGCTTTGCTTTATTTGCACTGAAATGCAGCATGTCCAAACCCATCTCTCTGTTTATTAAATACTTAACATACTTGTGCTCTTCAATATATGCGAAGATGACCCAAACGTGTAGGTACTAACGAAAACTATTTATGACAGTCTTCCCAAACACAGCTTCTTTCTCCCTAAATCATGTGTTTGGGGCACCACTTGCGTACTCTTCCTGGGAAACTCCACCTCAGCAGCCTGGTCCAGCGCTCCAGCTCCACCTGAGTGACAAGCACCACACTGGGCTAACTCACAGCCTGATCTATATTTGTCTTTATTCCACTGCATTCAAATATGCTGTCTTTTGAAATACCTGGGGGCTTTTTTTTCTCATTTTTTTCCTTTTCTTTCAAATACGACACTTTCCAAATGGATCATTAATCTAAAAGCTCTTCATGGCTACCCAACTTTAATATTTCTGTAAATTCTCTGCTCTTACATTGACAATCTAAACATTTTTTAAAGAAATGTCACTAGTCCAATGTTTGACACTTCACTTTCATACACTGCACTTTATATATTAAAAAGAAAATTCAGAGAGATATATCAGATGCCTCCTTGCCCCTTTCTGCTAAATCCCAAAGCAACACACCCAGAGAGTTACTTTTTTGAAGCATGAAACACAATTTGGGTAATTACAGGCATGTCCAAGTGTCCAGAGGTATCTATTTCTAACTGTTAACATTCCAGAGAGCTTTTGCCCTATTTTAAACTTGAGCTCTGCCACATAGCTACCAAGTTACCGCAGTAAGCAGGAACAATTTGATATCATAAACTGCAACAGCATTTTCATTTCACTACACCTAACCAAAATGTCTCCAGCAAGCAAGCCCTGATCTGCAACCCATTATGATTCACCCAAAGTCTTCATGTTATCCTAAATTAGGTTTTGAGTAGACTATTAACAAGAAGTGTAGATACCTGCCCTCAGACTTTCTCCATGGTTTGAATACCTAAACAGTGAACAGCTGCAACCCTTTCACCCACACATTAAAAGAACAATTTGTATTTAAAAACACATACCGTGTTCTTAACAGGAGGAATACAACCTCATGGGAGATGTAATGCAAAGAATAACAGAAAGAAAGTGAAGAAGGAGAGTCAAAGTGACCAGAAGAAATGAAATGTAAACAGATAAAGGTAATCATGGGCAATACTTTTTAAGCAGACTGAAAGAACTCACTCACATTACTTGTTTTTCCCTTAACTCTCCTTTGCCAAAATTTCTTGCTCAGTACTTGTAATTCACACACACTACATAAAATATTCATACAATCATCATTGCAGCATACAGTGTTAAATGTGTCCACGTGGGTGTTGGTCTCACAGCTTTCTTCCTTACCCTGGGAGTTGAGCAATTACACCTACTGTTAGAATCCTGCCCATTCATTTTGGCAAAGAAGATCAGTGATAAGCCTCAGCCCTGGCAACAGCTGCTAAAGGGAAGGAGCGATGGCAACAGGATGTCATCCAACAGGAGGGACAAGTAAACTCATAGAGGTCATGTTAGTGACGAATCAGTTCTACTGAATAATGACTCCATTTGCTAGATTATGTGGTAACTAGTATTCCCCCAGGAAGAGGGATATCAAAGTGGAGTGAGTGTGTCCACATAACTGAGATGTAGAGCTGGGGCCTCTGATGAAGATCCTGGACCTGACTCTAAACCAAGACAGTACAGTGACCATAGTGTACATGCTGTATTTGGAGCACCCATCATCAAGCATGTAACTCGACTACAAAAGGAATTATTTCCCTAGTTATCTTTACCATAAATTTGAACTACACCTTTTTCTAACTGTTTGGAGGAGATTTTGAGGGTGGGAGGAGAATGGCAGAGAATTAGGAGCTCCTTATTTGAGACACAGATCTTTCTTTATGGCCAAACTGGTGAGAGAAGAACTAAGGAAATGGGCATGGCAAGTAGGAAACTGACTGCCTCCTTGACATAAAGGATGGTGACAAGGAGTACAAAGTCCAACTAGTGGCCAAGCACTAGCTGAATGTCTAGGCCAACACTGTTGAATGTCTTCATGAATAACCTGAACAGTGGGAGAGAGGACACCCACAGCACGTTAGTGGATGGCACTAAGTTGGCAGTCAATATGCTGGAAGACAGGGCTATTACTCAGAGTGACCTCAAGAGGCTGGAGGAATGGTCTGGTAGGAGCTTCGTGAAGTTCAGTAATCATATAATCATAGAATCAACGAGATTGGAAAAGACCTTTAAGATCATCGAGCCCAACCGCCACCCTACCACTAAACCATGTCACTAAGGGCAAACTGATCTCCCCTCATGGCTGCCCCTCATGATCTACCTCCTCATAGTGGCCCACACTGTACAGCCGCCAGCCCTACCCTTCATGGTCACCCTTCCTCTCCCCTCATGGCCCACGGTTGCCTCTCATCTCCCTACCTCCCCTCACGACCACCCCACCACTCCCTTCATGATCTTCCCTCATGGCCACCCCTGCTTTTCCTTCACGATCTTCCCTCACTCCTCATGGCCACCCCTCCAGTTCCCTCACGATCTCCCCTCACAACCACCCCACCTCTTCCCTCATGGCCATCCCTGCTCTCCCCTCATGACAAGTGTGAATTCCTACATCCTGTATGGAATAACCCTATGCAAACATACGGAGTGGGGACTGACTGGTGAGGAAGCAGTTTTGCTGCAAAAGACCAGAGAGTTTTGGTGAACCAAAGTGGGAAACATGAATCAGCTTATGCCCCTGTACAAGAGGAGAATGACTGCACACGGGCTGTATTAGCAAATGTAGCCAGCAGGCTCATGGAAATTAGTACTTCCCTCTATCTAGCATTTCTGACAACGTTTCTAGAATACCGCGCCCAGTCTCGAATAAGACCATAAAGAGGAGTGCCACAGAAGAGTACGCTGAGTCTGGTATTTTAATCTGATCAGCTTCACCGCATCAGTTAATGATATTCCAGCCTACAGATCCTCATCAGGAAAGAGGGCAGCTCCATGGAACATTCAGAAAATAATGAGATCGGTACTGATTGCTCAAGACAGTATTAAGAAAAATCTTTTACAGAATTAGAAATTTTTGTTTTGATTTCTGCAACAATTCTATTTACTTCTTCAAAAAGTATTCAAATATTTGAGTAAACCAGAAGCTGAGATGATGCCTATGGTTTCTCCAATCATGAACCACGAGGTGCTGCAGAACAATCATCTGATCAGGAAAAGAGATATAACAACATACTGTATATGTTATAAGCCATACAGCCATTCTCTCTGAATCATAAAGATTAACCATCCAATGAAATAGGTGTAATGAATTATTCCTGAGTTATTCCCAGGATTTAAACTACATATGTAAGCATGTGAAAAACAATTACAAGCATCAGGCAAGAAGGGAATACAATGAAAATATTTTGTTCCGATACTATTTCTGAACACCAAAATGTCCTGAATTCTATTAATTATATGCTCACAGCAATTCCTTCATGCAAATTGATTCATAACACTGTTGCCAATTCTTTCAGCCATAAACAGGTCATTCATATAACAGCACAGCTCTATTTATTTTGGCCACCCAGCCAGGATCAGAAGCAAAGGCAGTATAGCCAAAGCTGAATCAGGATTTACACATTTTTCATTGAGAAATTTAGTATTAAAGATTTCCCTAACATGAGCAATAAGAAAGCAAGTGCTTTATGTGCTGCAGTACTGCTCCCGTCGGCATTAAAAAATAATCTTAGCTTCAACCTCCGAATTACGAGATTGATACATAAACTGTGAGATTGATGCATAACATGCTCAAGTTCCTCCTCCCCTGCTTCTTAACCTCTAGCAGACGCCAAACTCCTATTTTCATAATTTTCTCCACACCCTGAAGGTTACTGATTTACTCAACAAGAGAGGTGAGATTCTCACATACCCACCAGCGCACAGGGAAGTAAACCAAAGAGGAAAAGGCACAGGGTCAGCCCCCAACCTAGTGAAGTCAACTGGTCATTTGCCACAAACACTGCGCTCCAAGCAACATCAGGAAGGTTGCCAATGTGGCAGTCAAATTCAGAAGCAGCCTTCATCAAGGAAGATCCTCCATTACCTATCTAGTGCACATCTGTACTCAATCCCATTTCCCACTGATCTACAGTAACTGTTCAATAGCAGTGAGTACATACCACTCAAGAAGAAGAAATAATTTGCTGTGGGTCGCTGAGAATTTTGCCAAAACATCAGTCAATGCAGTCCCTGCTGTGTAAAAAACCAAATGGTCTTCCGTAATGACAAAAAGCAAAAACATCTTCCATAGAAACCACAAATAACATACTCTAAAAATTACTTTTTCTGCTCTAGCTTAAAATGTTATTAAAACTGTATTTCTGTACAAGAGTGAATGCATGCACATTAGTACAGGATTTGCTGCATCCAATTCACGTGTTCAGTAAACCTGAGTCCACTGCATGGCATGGCAGAAACCAGAACACGGACAGAAAAAAAAAAAAAATCATATTTTTCATAGGGCAGAGCATGTTCTCAGGCAGTTCATTCACATACTGATGGTCTACACCCTAGCTCACCTTCCACAGCATGTGCCCAAACCTTAGATGTAATAAATATAACTGAATTAAACAAGGGCCATCCCTATTGCATCCTGAAATGCGTGGCAACGTTTTCCTTGAGAATTGACAGGATTAAGACTTCTTCTCACAAGTGATCCAGAAAAGGCTGGAACAAAATTATCAAAGCTGGTACAAAACCATTTCCTTGCATGAACATCCTCCCCAGCCTCAAGAAACTGCAACTCCTCTCCTTTGGACTTCACTCTCTGGCTCTGAATAATGGCATTCTTCCACTACCTGTTATCTGAGCTACATTACAAAAGTAATCACATTATCATTTGCAAGACACTCACATGCTACAGAAATGTGGGACAGAAAAGCGATACATCTAGGGAGACTGATGAAATGTTTATGAAAGAAGATGCTCCCTCTTCCCTTAAGAAATAAACAGTGATTGTCACAGATAAATTAAGGAGAACATTCCAATTTCTGTTCATGTGCCACTTTTTCAACAGTACCGAAGATGCTGTGTGAGGCAAATGAGTTTGGTATTTATTTGCTCCTATATGTATGTATATATATGTGAGTTGCACAAATTGATGATTGATATTGGGAAAATGCACTGGAACAATTCCTGGTAGACACCAGGAAACTCAGCCCATCTGGCCCTGGCTCCTCCAGTGCATTCAATGTTGCCAGGAATTCAGATCTGTAATTACTGCTACCCAGCTCATGAAACACACACACTCCTTCATCTTCTATTTTCTGCATTTACAAACTAAAGCTTATCCTGCAGCTGGCTACTTCCTCCAGAGCCCACAAAGCCTGAGTGATGCTTTGGGTACACGACAGGGCACCCAGAGCCTTAGGGGCCCAGCGACAAGATGCCCTGCCTCTTTGCCCAGTGCTCAGCCAATCCATGCATCCCTCCTACAGCTTACCCCATGCTGTGCAAAAGCTATGGGGACAGCACAGAGCTGGCTTCTCACAGAAACTATGCTCCTGAAAATCCAGCACTGTGTGAGAACACAGCCCGTTATTTCAAGTGATCCAGCGACAAATCATTCGCTATTATGGGGCAGCCCAACACCAACAGTGTACTGGAGGCACAGTGATCTTGTGCCAGATGAGAATATAGCAAACAAGGAGCACAGAAGCATTCTGACTAGATATCTAAGATGCAGCTGTGATGAACTGCACCTCTTCCACTTAGATTAATTGCCAGCAGCGTTAATGAAATGCCAGGGTACAACTTAAGGCGCAAAACACTGTAAGTGTTGAGCTGACACAGGAATTCATCTACTCAGCCATAAAGGGGTAGAAATAAAACTGGCTTTTATAACATACAGTACCTAATGCAGAAACATGGCTCCTTGGCAATACTTAAACTTGAAAAGCAGCAATTTCAGTTACTTAAGGGTATCTGCAGGCACTACAACCTGTCCTTACTCTTCTGCAACTCCTGGCTCAGCAGCTGGCCCCTTTGCTTCTGTGGTAAAGCTCTCAAAACATTCGGAGGAATCCCCTTCCCAAATAGAAAGCTCACATGTCAGACTGAATCTCACCTGGAAATCTGCTCCGAGTGCAGTCAGCAGAGTATTTGCTAAATGCCATAATTACTGAAAGCAAATGTTTTATTTCTCTGAGTTTATCAGTGCAAACAGCCATTCTGTCAAGATGCATTCATCATTGCAACCTATGTGACTACGGCAAGTGACACAGAAGCCCTCTGATACCTAGACATAATCTTAGACATCGTTGATAATAAATCTATCTGGTACTCCTCTACACTACCCTCCTCTCCTGGAAATGGGCATATCAGATGGAGAAGCCAGAAACACATGCACTACAAGTGCTATTGCTTACAGCTCTGAGAAATGCTCCTGCCTGGGAAGAACAGCAACGAATGTTTGCAGTATCACAGGCACTTATAAGTGCTTTCTGTTGGCCAGATTCTATAGGAAAAAATATATTTTACAGGGGGAGTTACTTCAAAAGAATGCAGCAACTTGTGGATTAGGAAAAAGAAAATTCCAGCAAAAGCAGATTCCCCACCTCTGTCAGTAGAAAAACCTGTCTATTCCATTTCACTGCAATACTGCCTGTGGAGCAGCTGGTACTATATTCTGAAGTTCTATTATTAGTCTTTGCACTGCCACAAACACCCCAGCTGGTAACACAGCCCTACTCCACAGGACATATAAATGTAAAGAGACATCAAGTCGGGTTAGGGGAAAAAACAAATGTAGAAGTTATAAATAGGAGAACAAAAATATTGGTGACCGGACAGAAACTACAAGAACTGTCACAGAAGTGCCTTGGTTCATCAATATTTTCAACTTCCCATACTTCACTGGCATATAACCTTACATGATATGCATTACAATGTGGTATTTTGTAATTCTGAGCATAGAGAATTCTTGGGTTTAGCATCCCATACATAACAATACCCTGAAATAAATATCTATTCCTGATGCTTGCAAGCATGGCCATAACTGTATGTTTATTTTCTTCACTTCAATCTTTGCAGAACAATTGCCGCATTTTCTCAGTGAAGTAGAAGAAAACAAAGAATAAGTATCAAACACTGGGAGATCAATTTTCACAGACCCCATCTCTTGATAATTTAAATGCTAAGTACTGCAGCCAATTAGTCAAGATTGAAGTATCTGATGGGGGCAAAATTCAGGTTAACAAATGCTGCATCATATTATCTGAATAATATGGAGCAGACTTCCTAGAGAAATGGATTTTGAATCTGCCCATTATAAGAAACAGGTGCAAAGAGTGCATGGGAGAGGTGAATCCATCCCTCCCCCAAATGGCAGTATAAAATAAAAGCAGGATATAAAATTTCAGGGCGTCTCATGGGGCAGTTTTTAATTATACTTAGCAGCACTTTTGCATATAATCATTACCTCAGCCTCCCCGTTTGCATGTACATATTCTTTTGTGTCACGATCAAAGAACAAAGGTTAAATCCTTCTGAAACTATTCAAGCAGTGAAAACTGAAAACAGCTATTTTGAGGGTTTGTGCTTTTTGGTGTTTTTCAACTCTCTGTATAACCTGCTTAAAAATCTGGTTACTTACTAAATCAGCTATTCGTAGCGTGACACTTAGACAACTCCAAAACCCAGGTGAACTAGCAGAGTTTTAAGGAAGACCCTCTCAATGGTACCTCCCATGAAAGACGGAGAAAAAAAATGAGGTCTCTGGCTGGCTGCCAGAGGACTTTCATTCGATTCCTGCACCCTGTTTTGGTTTGCAAGGAAGGGTTTGGTATGAAAACAAACCAGAGTCCTCATCTAGTCCTCTGTTGCCATGCTCATAGCACACAAATGGAGGCCCCACTCTGTCCTGACATCAGTGGACGAACACCCAGCCTTGAAGCCTGGGAGGGACGAGAACCGATGGAAGGGAAAAGTTATTGTTGTGTCAGTGAAAAATGATCAGACTGTGTCTGTCAGGGTGATGGGCCTGCTTCTGATCACTGCCTTCCTGCTCTAGAAAATGTCTGGTTTGTGAGCTTTTCTTTTTCCTCTGTTGCTACTAGCTGACCTCTACATACCTCAGGCTGCATGTTGTGGCCATTCGATATTCCTGGCTACCTCTATGGAAGTCCTCCATGCCCACGTAGTACTCCCGGTTTGTGTCTGGGCTTAGGGTTAGTAGTGAGAATAACCCATATCCTGCAAGCTTCCTCCTTTTTTGTAAATAGAACCTGGCAGGACCTGACTAAGGATTCAAAACTCTAGAACAGCACATGGGAGATGAACAACTGAGTAAATGAAGCCCTACAAGGTACATGGTATGGAAACACCTCAGCAGTTCCTCATATTAACAAAATTTGGACAGGTGCATTTCTGCAACACACCCAGCTGATCTTTGTAACCCATCACAAAAGACAAGAGAATATTGAGATATAGGGTGCCAACACACAAATACCACATTCACACAGGTCATAGCACCAGGAAATATTTCAGGGTTCACTCAGGCACCAGACACTTAAATTCACCTGCCACCCCAACCTCCCAAACTGAATGAAATACCAAGTGCTGGAGAAAACCTCTTCCTTCTTCCAAATACAGGTTCCTGAAGCAACAGCAACTGAAGGCTGGGAAACGTTTTGCTCCTGGGCTAGTGACCACCTTTCAGGAAAGACAACTGTCATCAGTTTAAACGGTGTTACTCTGCAGCCCTGCAGACATTTTCTGTCATTGAAAAGACACCAGATCAGCTCTTCCCTCCAGCCTCGTAATGATCTGAAATCACAGAATGGAAATACTCCTTTTCTGTTCCAGACACACAATCTTTAATACCAGTTACGAACACCCAGACAGATCCTAGCTGTCCTCAAAGAAACAAAATGAGGCTTAATTACTGCATGCTCGCTTTTAAACCAATTGAAAATTACTGCAAACAGGCTGTAGAGCAGAAGCCATCCTTTGCGACAACAGAAGCCCAGGTTGGACCTTCTGGTGTTTGGTTCATAAACACAAGTAGCAAGGATCAAAGGGAAATATTTTTTAAGTTTCATGCTTTGCAACTGCTCTCCCAAGTCACTGTAGAGCTCTGTGTCCCATACCAGCAGCTATCAGCAGCATGCAAATTAGAACATATACTCCACTGTACTGGAAATGTTTTCAAAATCTTCACATTTTCTTTTTACTTCTGTTCATTACAACTTGATATCACCAGTGTTCCAAGTAACACCTGATAATGACAGAGAAATTGCAACTCTAATAACTCTTATTTCAGGGAGCTTTTGCCAATGGTCCATTTTAGAAACTGCTCCTTCTTCTTCTCTCAGCTTTTCATGATCTGCTAGCTATAAAACAAAGATATGCTTAATTCCCAAAGCTTTTCAACCTTTCCACTCACCAGAATTGAACACCTCAAAAGAAAGGAGTTTCATCCTGAAAAGATACTGTTCACCCTGCCAAAAAAATGCATTAGCACAAGTACTTCTATATAAGCCACAGTTACATAGTTTTCTGAAGCACAGACTCACTTACAATGATCATATGGGGGAAAAAAACCCTGACTTCAGGCCAGATCAGGATTTAAAATAATGAAAATTTAACATTAGGAGTATTTGAACATTTTGGTGATTTTAATATAGGATGGAAGATACTGTCCTTTCAAACAGATGAATTTGCTAACCATTGCTTATATTCATATAGTTTTATAGATATATTGCACAATAAAGGTTTGTTCTTCTAGAAACACACAGTATTTTTACGATCACAAGTTTAGATTAAAGTAGATCTAGAGCTCTCAGCACTCCAAGTACTACTGCAGTCATGCAAATATGTTTTTCAACTGCAGAAGACACAGAAGAAAGCCAATGGCACACTGTTTGGAAAAGACCCTGTTAAAAGCAAGGCCACCAACATGCTCTTGATGCTTTAGGCTACACCAGGAGCACAACCAGCAGATCATGGGACAATCCCCATTGACTCACCCCACTTGGGGTACAGTATGACTATTTTCAGGTCTCTCCCAGTTAAAGAGGCATGAGGAGGAAAGGAAGAGGATCTCAAAGGTAATTGGAGCCTGAGGCACATGAGCAGCAAATGGAGGGAGCTAAGCTTGTTTAGAATCACAGAATCAACCAAGTTGGAAAAGACGTTTAAGATCATGAAGTCCAACCATTAAGAGGGGAAGATGAAGCTGGGGTAGTGACCTGCAACTATCACGAAGGACCTTATCATGCATGTACACATTGAGAGATGCACAGAAATTATATTAGCCCTTTATAAATTTGAGGAGAAAATTAAGTTCTAAACCCATCAGTAAGCCACAAGGGCTATGACAAGGAACCCTTGCTTCATAAAATCATTGTATTAACAAAGGCAGTTCCATCCTAAGCACAGGAACAGTGTGCCAGCAGGGTATTCTCCAGGACTGGAAAGCTGCAGCAATTATTTCTGTTGTACTGCAGCTCATTTCAAAGAGCATGGCAAAGCTGAGCCTTTCTCAACAGACTCATGACTTAAGGTTTGCTGCTAGAGGCATCTGAAATTTCAGTTACCAAAGGGCTATTGGGCTTTCCACTGCTTGTTAATTGTTTCCCAGTATGCACAAATAAGAAACTCCATAATGGGTGAATTGACTGGAAAATACTAAATGCAAGAAAAAAAATGTTTTTTTGTCTAGTAATGGGCTAGCACTTCACTGGACATATGTTTTATGCTTTTACACTGCAAGTCCTCAGCATAGATTCATTCAGTTCAGGTTTAGCCTGAACTAATTTCAGATTTGAAGGAGATAGATAAACTGAGGATGATTCAAGACTGACAGTGAGTTACGATGCCCAGCTCCAGCCACTTCCGCTATCTTCATTTAGAAGAGTTGGACAGCAGGAACGAGCAGCAGAGAGGGAAGCCCAGCAGGATGTAAGACACCAGGTGAGGTTCTCTGTCTACGATGCTCAACATTAATAGCTTCTTGGAAAGAAAGGAGAATTTGAACAACATCCTATTCCTGTCATGGTCTGCCAAGATACTATTTTGGATGGGGATGTTGGAGCATTTCATTTTACTCCACTAACTCTGTCCTGCTTTCAAGAAATGTTTCCACCATATGGTAGAAGTAGTCACTCACAAAATCACAGAAAAAGACATCTGGATATTCAGCCAAACTGCTGTTTCCAGAAATGATGGCATCCTCAGTCATACAGGAAAAAGGCAGTAAAAGCAGGGCTTCACCTGCAAGTCCAAAGATGCTTTGGCATCCTGGCCTCTTCAAAGCAGTGGCTGAAACTAGGTTAAAATCTTCAATTACAAAATGGCAGTTCACTGAATATATGGACTATGAGGTTAAAGAACACTCAGTTCTTTACTAAGAACTAAACACCAGTACTTGCCAAAGGTCTGATTTTTACAACTATAGTGTCCACACACAAGACACAACTCTTCACCTGAAGGAAGGCTGCAGATGCTCAGTGACATCTGAAAAACAAACTATTTAAAGGAACAGCACACAAAAAATATCTGAAGGGCAGCATGTCATGCTGCTCTACACCACTGGAGCACTACTGTCACTGTAAATCCTTTTTTCCCTTTAACAACTATCAGTACATCTTTCCCTTGATAACTGCAAAGGCACGCAGGCATGTCTCTCCTGCCTTCCAACACTGTTTCAATGGCTCAGGTTTCCTATGTAGCACCTGTATGAAGTTCACTGCGTCGCTCCTGCCTTCCTTCAGCACTTGCCTCCTATGTTCAGGGGAAAAGAAGCTCTGCCACATCCAGTGCAGCACACAGATTTTAAACAACTAACACATTTATTTTACATGGAATAACTAAACATACACACATCCAAA